>OY723393.1:37425090-37445090 GCA_963210295.1 Ophion ellenae
GGGCCGGTACTACTCCCTGAGCTTTACAAGTTGTGGATGTTTATTGGGAGCAGTAAATCTGGAGAAACCCTAGGCCTTTTTACCATTGCAGGAGAGGGAAAAGAGAGACAGATAGAGAGATAGAGAGACAGAGTGAGCCGCAGAGCAAACGAGAGCCAGAAAGAGACAGATAGAGAGAAATGATAGAGATACAGTCCGAATCGTCTGGCGGCGAGGAGAAGAGGTGTATATCCCGCTGGATAGCTTCCAGTGTGCACGCGAGAGGCTGCGGGGCTAGTATAAAAGAGGCCATCGCGGTACACAGGCTCGCCTATAGTACCCTGAAATCGGTGAGAAAGAGGTTGAACCGAAGAGCACGTTACCGCCAAGCCCGCGGCGGAAAACGACACCAGGTGGGGCAAAATGGACCCCCCCCCTAAAAATTCCCAACAATTCCATTGGGTCCACACACGGTGCAATTGAGCGATCCTATTTTCTGCGATACGACGAAAATCGTGTCTCCCTCAGGTTCCCGATCGGCTCGAATCCAAACACCGTCACAAACCTTAATTATATGGGTACAAGTCAAAGAAACTTAAGGGAAACCTCCGTGACGGATAAAAAAATCGATTTTTCTTCACTTTTTTTTCGAAAGTATACATATTAAAGGATATGTGGATAAATATTCCAGCTAAAATATTGAAATTTAACTATGTTACGGACAATTTAGTGAAAGCAGATAGCGCAACAGCTTTCGTACTTTCAATCCCGTTTTTCTCGAAACAATTTTTTTCGACCTAGCCAGAATCATAACTCTAGCTATATTTGTCCGATTGGCAATTTAAAAAAAACAAAATTTCCGCAATTGCAGCGGATATCGTTGTACGTATCCATTTTTCATTATTCATCGACAAAAATACACATTTATTTGGCACACCCGCTATTTTGAATTTTTTTTTTTCGAAAGAACGGCTATGTACAACGAGAACTGCATTTATATAGTTTATGAAACTTTTTTATTTATCTTTTTCAGACTTACCATTGTCAAGATATCGATCCGGCCGTTCGAGCACATTTTTTATACAGAGGCTATTTATACCTCATTGACGGTGTCTATTTTTTTTTTAAATTAAATAAAACTTATTTTATTAAATAACTTATTTTTTTAAATAACTCATATTTTTTTAAATAACAATTTACACGCAATAAGTTCATTATATCTTTAATGACATACCTTTGTTCCAAATCCGAAATAAACACTCAAGCAAACAAAACGAAATTCGAAAAAAAACTACTTCTTATCGGCCCGTCATAGCGGTGTCGTTCTTAAAAAAAAAAAACACTGCCGGCGTAAAAATGTTGCGTTCAATGATCAACCCTCAAGTATGGTCAATATAGATATATAGATAGATGGATATATTTTATTAGAGCGATGGAACGTAGAGTATTTTGGCACGTAGCCAATGTTTAATAAAAGCAGATAGCAAAAAAAAATACAATTTAACAGGTGGATCTATTATAAGGTAGGGAAATATGAACGAGAAGGGCTTATGAGAACTATGCTCATCTATGACGATCGTGGCATATATAAATAAATGTATACTAATAAACATTTATATAAAATATTAAATTGAATATATTATCTTATATTAAATAAAATATTATAAATCCTACCAATAAATAAAACAAAATATCGTATATTGCATATAACATACAGTATATTACATACTACTCATATATAAGTAAATGTATTCAGGTATGTTCGTATATATTATGTCATATTATATATTATTATATACATATATATATATATATATATATATATATATATATATATATATATATATATATATATATATTTGCATACAATATGAGATATACTGGCAAACATGTAAACGGAAATATATCGCAGAAAAACAGGGGTCCATATTGCCCCACATTCTTCAAATTGCGCAGGGCGCGGGAAATAAGCACTGGCGTATGGGGCGAGGGCGGATGGGAGCTCGGAGCGGTTACGGGGTTCTCCGGTATTACTGATATTAGCGTCGCTAGTAACTCTTTCGGAATGGTCTTGGCACCGCCCGCGCGCTTCCCAGTAGCAACTTCCTGCTTTCCTGAATCACGCCCCGATTCCGGCGAACACGTTTCTGCCGCCCCTGCGATTTTTCGACAGCTCACTCTCTCTCTCTCTCCCTCCCTTGCTCATACAAAGGCCCTCGTGCCTTATCCATAAGTGAATCGCGATGCTCCGTTGCACTGCAACCCCCCGCGTTTTTCAGCCCCGCCAGGCGTCGTACGGTTTTCCTCCCGCGATATGGGAATCCCCGATTTTTTCGGACCAACGAATACGGAACGTTTGTTGTATTAGTCCAGTGAAAGAGACGAAAACCCAGCACTTTTTAGCGTAAAATATGAATTTTCGACTGAAGGTAAATGATTGCGTGCTGAAAGTACCCCCAATAAATGTTTGCCCCTCAACTCGCCTCAACCCCAAAGAACAGGGGTTGAAAACGTAAAAATCGCCGTATCTCGATAATGAATATCCCAATCAAAAAAAGTTTCAAACAAAAGTTGTTTGGAATAATAAAATTCGTATAAAGTTATCTGACATCCAATTCCCTATATTTGAAAATAGCGGCACAAAAACGATTCGAAAATTCGGAGTTGATGCGCCTGGGTCAGTGGTGCTCTCGTGTTTTTGTGCCGCTATTTTCAAAGATAGAGGATTGGACGTCAGAAAACTTTATACGTATTTTATCATTCCAAACAACTTTTGTTTGAAACATTTTTTGATCGGGCTATTAATTATCGAGATACGGCGATTTTGAAGTTTTCAACCCCTATTTTTCAGGGTTGGGGTTGAGGGACGACATTTTATTCAAAAATTCATATTCTGGGCTAAAAAGTGCTGGGTTTTCGTCTCTTTTACTGAACTATATTCGGAACGTGCAACGAGAGTGACGTAATTTCCCATGTGGAAATGGATGTTTTTTAAATGTGTTTTTTGACACCCGATAATCTTAATCCGCATCTGTCTTTGGCTGCGCAGTGAAGAGGACGAAAAAGCAACGTCTCGGTTATATGGAAAACGAAGGGCCGGATGAATAAGCGATCGCGTAGGAAGCAATTCTTCGAGGGACTCCGCGCACGAAAGGGACGGTAAGGAATATATATTATTGTAATATATGTACGTGTATATCGAAGCTTACGTGGATCGCATAAACTTTCCTTCGGGTCGGGCACACCGTCGGCCATTCTCCGAGAAATGGCATATGTATGCCTTTTTTGTACCCTACAGTGGGTACATTTTTTCGTCGGCGAAGTATACGTTGACAAACGCGGAGGCAGTAAATTCTGGACTGGTGAACGAGAGAGGGATTCTGACACTGCTAGAAATGATTCGTATAACTCGAATAAATTTAATTCTTTTTTAATTTAAATTTGATCAATATTTCGATATTGATCGATATCGATAATTATAATATGCCTACTAAAGTTTCAGACTTTCGGCAATAAATATATATATATATATATATATTTATATATATATGGGGTGTCAGGAAGGTCGATGCAAAGCCTTAAGGGGGTGACAGCTCACCTTGTTAGGAACATATCTAACCTAGGTTACCTTAGTCCAAAGTCTAAGGATTTTGAGTTATCATGGTAAGTATGATTTTTGGAAAATTTTCCAAAATTAGGTACCGACTCGTTGATAATGTCCAAACAGACGATAACTGGTAACTAAAAACTTACTTGCGTCTTAGTTTAATGTGTATTCAAACGACAAACACCAATACAATCATCTGTATCCACACAACTAACTGAATGGGACGTGTTATTCAACACGTTTTTTATTATATGAACACAAATAACTAAATTCAAAACGTTTTATTATGTTTATTATTCAACACAAATAATAAATTTATTATATGAACACAAATTCTATTAACAAAAAATATGAACACAAATTTTGTTATTCAACACGTTAGTCAACAAGTTTTGAAATATTCAATTAAAAACTTGTCATAAAAACAAAAATACCTCTTATGTGAATGCTATTTTAAAAAAATAGCATTAACATAAGAGGTGTTGCTAATTTTCGGAAATTTTACGAAAATCACACTTACCATGATAACTCAAAATCCTTAGACTTTGGACTAAGGTAACCTCGGTGAGATATGTTCCTAACGAGGTGACCTATCACCCCCTTAAGGCTTTGCTTAAGCTTCCTAAGACCCTGTGGTTATTGGTTAAATAACCCAGTGATTCTTTATGCAAAAGTGAAACATTTTCGAAATATTATTATTTTTATTATTTTTTTAAAGTGAAGGGTAGGCAACTTTAAGAAAGAATGGAAAACGAACTGTTGTTTGGAATCGAACTTTTTAATTATTTGTAGTTTGAGAACACAGTAACGAAGAATTATCGACAATAAAATCAAAATAGTCTGCAAACAATTTTGAATTAGGGGTCCAAAACTCTGCAATTCTAATAATTATTCTTATTTTGTTGTTGATAATTATTTGGTACATTGTCCTCAAACTACAAATATTAAAAAAGTTTGATGCCATATAAGAGTTAAAAAAAAATTAATTTCTAAAATTGCCTACCCCTAACTTTACAGAAAAATTAATAAAAATAATATCTCGAAAATGATTTACTTGTACATGAAGCATTACAGGGTCATTTGATGGCGGAAAAAATGTCCTGCAACTTTTTCACGAGATCATGACCAAGAACCAGTGGCCCTGTATATTTTGTGTATATATGTATATTTTAGATTAAAATAAAATATGCTGGCTGTACTTTTCACAATATGAAAATGGAAGAATTTTCTTGTAGATTAAAAAATCAATACATTCAAGGGGTCTGTATAAGGCCGACATTTTGAAAATATGATTTTTTAATTCTATAGTTTTGTAGCCTTGGGACTACTTTCATTTGCAGACAGGATTTTGGAAAAATTCTCATTATACACCGAGTTTTTACGATTTTTTTTTTTTCGAAATTATTTTATGAAACTGTGTCAGTCATATCTCAAAATCTAGCAGTCCGATTCACTTCAAATTCGTACCGAGCATAGTTCACCACATTTTCTATCGTATAGCCGAATGATTTTTTTATATGTTCATTCTTATGTTAACAACAAACGATTAAAAATAAAACTTGGTCAAAAATCGAACTTTTTTTTTCCTACAGCTGTTCATATTCGTTATTTTCAAAATTTCATACGAAAGTTTAATTATATTAAAAGAACGTTCATTTATTTTTCATTTTCAATCATCCTGATCGTCAGAACCAGTTACATCCTCTTTCAATGGTGCAATTTCATTTCGATCAAGTTTTACTCCTGTGCTCATCGAAAGCCAAAATATTTCGTAAAATCAAGCTGTCGTTGCCAATCGAGGAACGAATTGACGGGATCGCCCTTTCTATTTCCTTACAACGTATACACAAGTGGATGGAAAATTGCCCTTCAGTTTTATCGTCTTTGGTCGATGTCGAGAATGTTCACGTTTCGGAGTTTCTCCTATATCCGCGCTTTTTTTACGACCCTTGTGTACCTATGTAGCGATAAAGATTGGTCTTCCTGTATGTCGCGCTCGATGGAATGAAAACCGCACCGACCAGTTTTCCACGTCATATTCCCGAGCGTGTTGTAGGCGAATCAAAATTGGAAATTGCCGCTGACAGTCTGAGCTTTCATCTACATTTTTGCTTCGACAGCAATCCAAATATACGCGGATGTATACACAGAGTGACAATTGTAAGGTGGGCGGAGATTTCGCGATCGAGAACAATGTGATATTTAATAGTTTTTCGGGTCCTTTTTGAAAAAAAAAATGCAACGTATTTTTCTGATGAGTCCATCGCCAGAAAATATTGAGCATACTGGAAAAAAATAAAAGTTCCGTTTTCAATTCACCAGAACGAAGGTAATTAAATTCCGAATACGAAACACTCCTAAAAAAAAACTTTTTTTTCTAATGCAATCGAATTTCATTTATAGACTTTTTAAACTTTTATTTTTTTCTCGATGGGCAAAGAACATTTTTTTTCCGATTTGCGATGATCTATTGCTAGTAAAAATCGAGCATTCTGGAAAAAAAGAAAAATTGCACTTTGCGTTCGGCACAACGAAGATAATTAAATATCGAATATGAAACACTTCTTAAAAAAACTTCTTTTTCAATGCAGTCGAATTTCATTTACACACTTTTGAATCTTTGATTATCTTTTTTCTCGATGACGGGCAAGACAAAAAAGTTTTGCTTGCGTTTTTCGTGTTCGGGATTGAATTATCTTCATTCTGCTGTACTCAAAATGGAATTTTAATTTTTTTTCCCGGACGCTCAATTTTTTCAGGGAAATACTACTTGTCACAAAAATACGCTGATTTTTTTCGGACAGGATTTGAAAAATCGTCGATAATTATATTTTTCTCAGTCGCAAAATGTCCGCGAAAGACCTTTTAAGGGGTTATGCCTAGTTTTAATAGTCGAAAGATCATTTTTTCGAAACCAATATATTTTTCGACAGTATCTCATCTTATGAATGTCCCCTGAAAATTTCAAGGTGCTCGAATCAAAATTGACTTTTTTTCTCGAAAGTACGTTGTCATAAGGGGTGAGCAAAATATCTCGAAAATTACTGCCTCAATCTTTCTGATATTTTTAGAGCTTTATTGAGGGGAATATAATATTTGATCGAACGATTTTTTCCCCAATGTATACTTCCGATTTGACGAACGGAAAATGTCCGTTTATTTCGCATCAATCAAGACTCTCACTTTGAACATGCGTCATTGTTTTTAAATGGAATATTTCGGAAATTCCTTTGAATTAATCATAGGATAAATTAATATACTAACGAAATCTGTTTTTTTCCCCGTAAATAACCTGGTCCAGAAATTGCTGAATGCAAAAGACATTTTCGAGAGGTGCTTCCCGGACATTGGCTGTAAATAGATTATAAATCCACATTTTCACACAAACAAATAACATAGTGTTCTTCAGATGATACTTTTTCAAATACATAATTTTCGTAAAAATCTATCATCGCGATTTTCTAAAAAAAAACATCCCAAAAATGAGCCTTTTTTCGACTGTTGCACCTAGGCATAACCCGTTAAAAACACATATCCTTTGTATACAGGGTGTCCCAAAACTGAATGCGTTCCCAGAAACGGGAGGTTGGGGGTGAAATTCCGAGTCGATTGATATAAGCATGTGTGGGTCTCAGATCAACCCCTGAATTATTATGAATTTTTAAAGGTGGGCCAATCAGGTGCGCCCGCCTTTAAAAATTGATAATAATTCAGGGGTTGATCTGAGACCCACACATGCTTATATCAATCGATTCAGAATTTCACCCCCAACCCCCCATTTCAGGGACCGCATTCAGTTCTGGGACACCCTGTATATTTTTTTCCCAATATTAGGGTGCAAATTGAGCGGTCACTGGCCCAGCCGAAGTACCGAGTACTGGCCCAGGCCGAAACCCGCTTTTGAATTATTCCTCTATCAATATTCGCTACGAATTGCACTGCACAGAATATAATCGAGAACGCGAAATAGGGGGCGGCGGCTGAAACTAGAGAAAATAAAAATAAACACGAATATACGGGGAGTGATGGCAGGAAGAGTCGAGCTGGTCGCACGATGGCTTTACATTTTTTAAATTGGCGCGTTCGTGGCGTTTCGGGGGAGATATGCAGAGATGCAGAGATCTCTACAACAGGGTCGAACTTTTTTCGCTGTTTTTTTTTCGTTTTTTTTTTCATCCCGATTTTATTTCCCAGCACGGTATATCACTCGAAATGGGATTGCGCGGCATCGGTAACACACTCCGAGGCATACCGGAGAGACTCGTGCGCGTGGCATCGCGTTTCCAACGCGCTCGCTCAGTTCTACCAATTTTTCCCGTCACCTCTCCCTCGCGCTGTCAAACGGAGCTTCTTCGGTAACGAATCCGAACAGTATATGGGGGCGTGAAGGGCATGTGTAGTCGGTATACATGAGCGGATGTACAGACTCGTTTTGCAAACGATTTTGTCAAAGTGGATCGACATGTGATATATATAAATTGAGAAAAATGTATCTGCACACGTTACCCTGAAATGACTTTTCGAACGGAAAATCATTTTTTTTTTGCAAATTATTTTATTTGACGGTTCAAAAGGAATGTGTATTTTTGTTGATAGTTTTATAGCCTACGGTGTTAACTTCAATTCGCAAGAAACTTTTTGCAAGTTTTCCAACATTTGACCGAGTTGTGACGATTTTTCTGAAGGGCCTGATGATTTACCTTTTTTTTGGGTTTTTTTTCGAAACTTTTTTGCGAAATGGTGTAAGTTGTATCTAAAAATTTATTCGTCCGATTCACTTCAAATTCGGACGGAGCATAGTTTACATCTTCTATCGAATGACTGAACGATTTGTTGATATGTTTATCCATTTGTTAATAACGAATGATTAAACTTGTCTTTTTAGACGAAAAGGGAACGTTTTTTTCTACAGATTGCCATTTTTCTTAATTTTCAAAATACCAAAAAACTACCCGGCCATACGAGAGTTGAATTATTATACTAGAGTAAATTTTTCTCATTTATCATAACAAATGATTAAACTTGTCTTTTTTAGTCGGAAATCGAATTATTTTTCCGCAGCTTGCCGTTTCCATAATTTTCCAAATTTTAAAAAACTATCCGGTTTTACGAAAGTTCAATTATTATACTAAAGAGCACTTTTCTATTTTTCATAACAAACGATTAAACTTCTCTTTTTTAGTCGAGAATCGAACTTTTGTTTCTACAGCTTGCCATTTTCATAATTTTTCAAAACATCAAAAAACTATCCACTCATACGAAAGTTCACTTATCATACTAAAGTACACTTTTTTATTTTTCATAACAAATTATTGAACTTCTCTTTTTTAGTCGAAAATCGAACTTTTGTTTCTGCACCTTGCCATTTTCATAATTTTTCAAAACATCAAAAAACTATCCACTCATACGAAAGTTCACTTATCATACTAAAGTACATTTTTTATTTTTCATAACAAATTATTAAGGGGTTACCCCCACTTGCGATTTTGAAAAAATCGTTTTTTTTTATTGCATTTTTTTGAAGTATAAGTATCTGAGAATATGTCCTGAAAATTTCAAGTCGATCCGAACAAAATTGAATGAGATATGAGCGTTGAAAGAGAAGAATCCGCGTTGAAAGAGCGTTGAAAGAGAAACTTTAAACGCGTTTTTCTCAAAATGGCATTTCTGAAGTCGGTGACCAACATTACTCGAACACTAATGAACCGATCTTCTTGAAATTTTGCAGGCTTATTTAATACATAAAAATGTAGTCTTTGATCGTTCGATTTTCTTTTCCGAAAAAAAATGGCCGTTTTATACCCAAAAAACGGCCTTTTTTCGTTAAAATCGAACCATTAACTTTGACTGTCCGCCATTTTGTGAAAAATGAATATTTTTTAAAATCCTTCGATTGAAGACTAGTTTATACTTATATTTGACTAAATCCATCCGCATTTTTTTTTTCAGATGATCCACTTCGCCGCAATGTTGGTCACCGCAAACCGTGTATATAAAAACATTATTTCATTGACGGCCATTTGCCACTAAACAATGTAATATTTTTCAATAAAAAAATTACTGAAAGTTCTTCAAGATGTGTTCTTTAAGATGGTATATTGATCGATTAAAAAAGTTTTGTAGTTTTATTTTTAAAAATTCATGAAAAAGGCCTTTTTTGCGGTACAAGTGGGGGTAACGCCTTAAACTTATCGTTTTTAGTCGAAAATCGAACTTTTTTTTCTACAGCTTGCCATTTTCATCATTTGCAAAATTTCAAAAACCTACCCGGTCATACAAAAGTTGAATTATTATACTGAAGTACATTTTTTTTTCTTCATTTTCCATAACAAATAATTAAACTTGTCTTTTTTAGTCGAACATCGAACTTTTTTTTCTACAGCTTGACATTTTCATAATTTTCCAAATTTAAAAAAACTACCTGGTCATACGAAAGTTGAATTATCATACTAAAGTACACTTTTTCATTTTTCATAGCAAATTATCAAACTTGTCTTTTTTAGTAAAAAATCGAACTTTTTTTCCTCAGCTTGCCATTTTCATAATTTTCCAAATTTGAACAAACTATCCGGTCTTACGACTGTCGAATTATTATAATAAAGGACATTATTTCATTTTTCGTTTCAGACGATCCCAGTTGACAGAGCCACCTAATTGGCCATGCAGCAACGTCGGTACTTTGTTCAAATAATAATACTTCCATTGTGTATGATCATTGTCCAATGAAAAAAATCAACAAACTTCACAAGACCATGTATCAATTGCGTAAAAAATCCCCACCCCGTCCTCCCAATAATCTTACCAAAAAAAAAACATTGAAAATCCACCTGTTTTTCGGGCACAAAATCACAATCCACTTCGCAATCGTCGCGTCTGCCTCTGACAAATGAATAGCCAAAAAATACTCACGTTGCGAGTCGAGTAGTCCACAGTAACGACGGCCACGTTCCGAGTCTATAAATATACCTCTATATATGTGTAAATCTGTGCATACATATGCATAAAGTCACAATTCACGCACCATCACTCGGAGAACTTTCGGATCCTGTTGGACGACAGAAAAAGCCAAAAATGACAACACAAGCTAAATTAATCTTCACGCGAACATCTTCCGTACTACAACAAATGGCGAAAAAAATAAAATAAAATGGACTCGTGCTCGTTGCACGGATCGAACACGTCGCGAGGTGCTTTTTAAGCTCTGCAATTAATAGTGGCACGTTAATTCGGGATAGTGTCCACGGTATCACTTCACTTTGTCGCCGTCGCGAATTAATTCGATGCTCTCTTTGCGTATATAATGGGGGCCGGTCGTGTTCTACACACGCTCGAGAAACACGTTTGGGTTTCGGCTTGAAGGGGCTCACGTTCACTGACAGAAGAAATAAACTTATTGACGAATCTTCCTTGCTCTCTCTCTCTCTCTCTCTCTCTCTCTCTCTCTCTCTCTCTCTCTCTCTCTCTCTCTCTCTCTCCCCTTCTCTATTTCTCGCCCTCTCACGTCCGTTCAGCAATTTCCGCGCGAGCTCCAAAGTCCCAGCACCCGAAAAGCCCGTCTATGCTATATATGTGTAATTCATGCACGACCTCGTGTCTGACTGCACAGGGCCTTTGACTACTGGCGTATAAGAGAAAGCCGTAGCTGCACGGACTACGAAGATATATGCGTACATTCAAACATAAAAACACACCCTATATGTCTGTTTGTGTGTGTGTGTATATATATACATATATACATATATATATATATATATATATATATATATATATATATATATATATATATATATATATATATATATATATATATATATATATATATATATACATAACATAGTATATTATGTATGATGTTATATATTATATTATATATATAATATATCAATGAATGATATATGAAATGAAATTTCGTTTATTTAATGTATATATATATATATATATATATATATATATATATATAATATTGCTTGTACAATATGACATATTATTTATATATCATTAAATTATATATTATGTACGTGATGTATATTAGACGATGTGTTGTATCGTATATTGTACATAATACATCAGTAGTGTATTACACATGGTAGATTATGAATTATATGTAATGTTCTTTAAACAATATTTTGCATCTGTATATCTATACATATGTATCTATGTTTTCTTCTTTTCCGGTTGCTTTTTGTGTCTAAACGTATATTATATATTATATATCGATGGATCCATACACTGCTGCTTCCTTTTTAAAAAAGTTTCGTACGATTTTTTTCGCAAAGTTATTTCATTTTTGGCTAAAAAAGACAAATTTTGGAAAAATGCAACGTAACTCGAAAACTATAGGGTTTAAAAGGAAATGTCAAAGATGTAAAACGTTGCGTAAGTTTATACTGGATCGCCTGGAATTTGTTCAACATTTTCCTCTGAGATTTTTTTTTTAACTATTTTCGCTCGATACTCTGATGAGTAGGATGGCGTAACTCGAGAAGTATGACGTTTATAACACAATATCAGGGAAGAAACTTTTTTAGTTTTCGATTTTGAATTTGCTTAAATTTTTTTAGAACTTTTTTCTGAAATTTGTTTAGCCGAACCTCGGAGAATTGGCCAAACAATTGATTGGAGTATCTCGAAAACGATTAATTTAGAGACAAAATATCGAGAGTGAAAAATGTTGCAGTGTTTCGTTTTGAATACGTTGACATTGTTCAGATAAAAAAAAAGTTTACAATGTTTTTTTTTCAGGTCGTCCAGGTGCTCTCGAAACATTGTAAAAAAAATTGAAAAACCCGGAAAAAATGTCAACGTATTCAAAGCAAAACACTGCAACATTTTTCCCTTTTGATATTTTTTCTCTCAATAGTTTTCGAGATACGCCAATCAATTGTTCGGACTATTAACCGAGGTTCGACCAAAAAAAATTCTGAAAAAATTTAAGCGAATTTGTGATCGAAAATTAAAAAATCTTCTCCTTCTGATATTTTGTTATAAACGCCATACTTTTCGAGCTAAGCGATCTTACTCGTCAGCGTTTCGAGCAAAAATAGTAAAGAAAAAACGTCAGAGGGACATTTTAAAAAAATTCCAGGCGATCCAGTATAAACTTATGCAACTTTTTAAATCCCTGACATTTCCTCTTAAACCCTATAGTTCTTGAGTTACGTTGCGGTTTTCAAAATTTGTCTTTTTTAGCCAAAAATAAAATAATTTTGCGAAAAAAAGTCGTACGAAACTTAAAAAAAAAACGAAAGTGGAGCTCCTGCTACCCCGTATAAGTTTGTCATGGATAAACATGACAAATTTGTTTTCCATAAGTCCTGCGCCCAATTCTCGATGGTCGAAAAAAGCCGAAAAATAGTCACGTAGAAAAATGCGTACTGGGTCGAAAAAAATCATAAAAAATATTTCAAAAAAGCTAAACAAAGCTGAGTTTGTTCCCTTCAAAACGCCGTTCGGTGAATTTGGTTATCTTTTTTTTTTGACGAAGTTATGTAACTTTCAGTGCGGCAAGAAAAATTGACTGGTGTATCCAAACTTTTAAGCAGCAGTATGCACAGCCATATATTCAAGTATGCACGAATATATTCGCATGTATCACCTCACACACACAGACAAATACACGTACATATTCGAACGAGCCCCGAGAAATTCTCATTGCACCAAAATTCCTCGGGGTCTCCATTGCGAAAGCTTTCGATAGAGGAATTTCAAGAAACACGTTTGACAATGAGACCGCAATGAACCTCGACGAATTGAGCGCAATCTTTGCACGTGAACGTTGCGAGAGCCGCCCACCCGCAAATCCGACTGCATCCATCGGAATTTGCCGGCAAGTGATTATTAAGCGCGATAGGAGGTTATCAATCACGACGAGTGATTATTGATCGCATTGGGTGATTATTATGCATGATAACTGATTATTAGTCACGTACGAGTAAGTATGGATCACAACAGGTGATTTTTTTATTGCCACATGAAATTGCATTGTTCGTGACAATCTATTTTATTAATAACAAGTGATTTTGGTGATCACGACAGGTCATTTTTGTGATTGTGACAAGTGATTTTATTGATCACGATAAGTCATTTTATCGATGACGATTAGTTATTTTATTGATTATAAGTGATTTCATCTATCACCAGTGATCGCCACATGAAATTGCATTGTTCGTGACAAGCTATTTTATTAATCACAAGTGATTCTGGTGATCACGACAGGTAATTTTTGTGATTGTGACAAGTGATTTTATTGATCATGATAAGTCATTTTATCGATCACGATTAGTAATTTTATTGATTATAAATGATTTCATCAATCACAAGTGATCGCCACATGAAATTTTATTGTTCGTGACAAGCTATTTTATTAATCACAAGTGATTTTGCCGATCACGACAGGTAATTTTTGTAATTGTGACAAGTGATCTTATTGATCACGATAAGTCATTTTATCGATCACGATTAGTAATTTTATTGATTATAAGTGATTTCATCGATCACAAGTGATCGCTACATGAAATTTTATTGTTCGTGACAAGCTATTTTCTTAATCACAAGTGATTTTGGGGATCACCACAGGTAATTTTTTTGATTGTGACAAGTCATTTTATTGATCACGATAAGTCATTTTATAGATCACGATTAGTAATTTTATTGATTATAAGTGATTTCATCGATCACAAGTGATTTCATCGATCACAAGTGATTTCATCGATCACAAGTGATTTCATTTATAACGGTAAGTATTTTTTTATCACAAGTGATTTTAGAGATCACAAGAAAGTTTATCGATCACTGTAAATAATTTTGTTCAACACGGTAAGTTATTTTATTGACCACAAGGGATTTGGTCGATCCCAATTGATTTTGACACGTGCTTTTATCAATCGTAAGGAAGTTTATCGATCACGATAAATAATTTTAGTGACCGCGGTCAGTGTTTTTATTAACCATAACTGATAAATGATTTGATTGATCACAAATAAGTTTATCGATCACGATAAATAATGATATTGATCACAAAAATTAATTTGATTGATCACGATAAGTAGTTTCACTTATCACAAGTTTTATTTATCACATCAATCCCGATTGATTTTATCGGTCACAAAATAATTAACCATAACCGATAAATGATTTTATTGATCACAAATAAGTTTATCGATCACGATAAATAATTACATTGATCACAATAATTAATTTTCTTGACCATAAGTGATTTTCTCGATCACAAATGATGTTATCGATCACGATAGGTAATTTTATTTGTCACAAGTTATTTTATCGGCCACAAATAATTTTATTGGTCACACTATCAGTCGTCCTAAACAAATAATCACATATCCCGTCCAATCATCACTCACCTCAATCGATAACCCACCATCGCAATCAGCGATATCACTTGTCGCAAATAAATGAAACGAGACAAGCAAAAATCAAGATAAGTCAATGACAACGTGACCCGAGAACGCACAACCGTATCGCTACGGTGGAATGAAGCTACACCGCAAAATCGCACCCACGCACGCACGCCATTATTCGTACGCACGTATACTTTTGATTACATGCGACGCGAGTAAACGCGCGCTAATTTCATTAACGAGATCCCCTCCGGTTCCACTCGTTAACGAGTATACCGCTGCTGCAACGAGGGATGTGTCTAATTCGATACAACGCGGCGAGCGCGACTGATCCCTCGGCAACGTCCATCGGACTGGTGTACTGTCACTTTTGAAATCTTTTTTATTTTTATTTTGTTACGTCGTTCAGTTTAACGCGCTCGGGAAACGACTGGCCTCGCATTGAAAAAGCACCTTTGGGTTTAACCACACAAATACATACGTGTGTGTGCGTGTGTGTTTGTGTGTAGTTAGGGTGGCACAAATTTGAGCTCGATTCTTTCCCCTTTTCCGCACCATCCAATTATCTACTGAAAAAAAAATTGTCATGAAAACTCTAGCCGGTCAATGAGTATTTAGGGGTCGCTCAAGAATTTCGAAATTTTCAATTCTCGCCAATTTTTTTTTACTCTTCTCACTCATAAGTTTGACGCTTTGTAAAATTTACAAAACAAATTATCATTTTTCTTTAGAAACAGATTTTTCAAATTCACCTCATACCACTAACCCAAAAGTGATACTCTCATAAAGTAATTCTTTAAAACTCTTGCCCGTAAACAAGATTATAGGTCCCCCGTTTTATCGGGCGAGAGGTGTGACGTAAATTAAAAAAATCTGTTTGTAGTGAAAAAAAAGATTAATAGTTTTGAAAATTTGACAAAGTGTTAAATTTGTGAGTGAGAAGAGAAAAAAAGTTACACTAATATTTCAACTATGTATCTCTCTCTCTCTCTCTCTCTCTCTTTTATTTTCTTCTATAATCTTTCTTAGTTTTGTATATTATTTTTATTTAATTGTATTTCACTGCGTATTGTTTTTCATTTTGTGCTTCGGTGTCTTTCTTTTTATTACTTCTTCTTATTTTCATATTGTTCTTACATTACATAAAGTCACCCATTTTTGTCTTTGTATCGAGTTTTTCCATTTTTTTTGTATTGGGAGTGCAAATATTTTTTTTGCAGTTTTCACTTATAAATGTGACGCTTTGTAAAATTTTGAAACAACTTTTTCTTTAAAAAAAGATGTTCTTTAGAAAAAGTTTTTCTGTAGAAAAAGTTTTTTTTTAGAAGAAGTTTTTTTTTTTATTTACCTCACACCACTAACCCAAAAATGATAATCTTTGTTCTCATAGAATAATTCTTAAAAGCTCTTGTCCGTAAACTAAATTATAGGTCCCCCGTTTTATCGGATTAGAAGTGTAAGGTAAATTTAAAAAATCCTCCTTTAAAGAAAAAACGTAATAATAGTTAAAAAAAAATTTAATGTTGAATTCATGAGTGAGAAGAGAAAAAAATTCGCGACAATTACACATTTCGAAGCTTTTGAGCGACCACTCCATATTCATTGGGCGGCTAGAGCTTGCGCGAGCTTAATTTAAAAATTACAAAGCCTGAAATTCCTGGTTGAAAGGTGAAGGAAAAAAATCGATTTTTTAATTAAAATTTGAATTTTTGGGAGGCTTGAGTGACCTCTAAATATTTCTTAACCGCTCGCAGCTTTCGCGGCTATTTTTTTTAAGTCGATAATTGGATGGTGAGAAGAAGGAAAAATATAACTTAAATTTGTGCCACCCTAATGTATATTTATACACACACACACGAGTATACAAACAGAGTGGCTCGAAAAGTGACGTCCAAACGGAAAATCTAAATGCCTCTTATCAATACCTAGCCGAATTATCCCTATGTACGTTCTACGATCTTTTTACAAGATTTTATTTATTTACCTGTCGAGAAAAAAGAATTTTAAAATTTTCTGTGGCATAGGTTTTTATTTATTTTTTTCTTTTGTCTATGTACAAAACTCTTTGAAGTTTTTGTAAGCTATTGGGAGTCATTCAGACTAGTATAACTATTTTTTTTACATCTAAACTTCAGCGACTGATCCTGTTAAACGTATTTTTAAGGACCTGCACCTGGTTGAAACCTTTTAAAACATCGATTTTTGGTTCTCGACGGATTCTCAAAATATAAAATTTCAAAAACATTCTCTGGAAATTCCAAGTCGATCCGTTTAACCCTTACTTGCTACTGTGGCGTTCGAAACAACCCCACCACTTTTTTTCTTATGCGAAACTGTAATGATGATGTGTATTCTACAGAAGTGTGACAAGTAAGGGTTCAAATTGACGGAGTTATGGGCATTTAAAGGTAGGTTCCACAAACCAGCGAACTTTAAACGCGTTTTTCTCAAAATTACTTTTTCAAGATCGGTGATCACGATATCTCAACAATCACTGCACTGATCAACGTCAAATTTTACAAGCCTCTTCCAGATATTAAAAAGCAGTGCTCGAACGAAGGAAGTTTTTTTTTCGATGCATAGTTTTTCTTCATCAACGAAAGTAGAGCGCTTTTTTCACCGAAAATCAATACTTTCACATTGGACTCCGGCCATTTTTTCAAATATCAATACTTTCACATTGGACTCCGGCCATTTTTTCAAAAATCAACATTTTGTTGAATCCTTCGTCCAAGCACTCGACAATTGCATGCAAGAACTAAATGCGTATGAATTTGATATTTCCGATGATTTGTTTCTTTCAAACAGCGCTCTGCACAAACCATTGTATCTACCGCGATTATTAGTATGTTTCAATACAAACTTTTTTAAGCCACTTGAAACCATACTCTTGAACATAAAAACAAACAAAACATGGAAACCTTCACAATTTTTTGTAGAAAAAATTCTGAAAAATTCCTATTTTCCCAGCCACGAGCTAGGTGTAAATCTTTCAACTTGTCATCAATATCCAAGGCCATGACATTAGTGTCCAATTGGTCGTTCATTCGTTTCTCAATTGTTGCTCATTTATTGCTCACTTCGTAATGATAACACAAGTAGAAAAAATCGCGAGTAAAGTGCATATACAAAAGGGAAAAATTTAAAAAAGCTTTTTTCTCGAAGAGTAAAAAAGATCGAAGATCATAGATGGGGTTGATTCGCATAAGTACGATGCATCTAGATTTTTCTTTAGGACGACACTTTTCGAGGTACCCCAAGTCATATATACATACATATATATATATATATATATATGTATATGTATATATATATTTATTACATTAATATATATATATATATATATATATATATATATATATATATATATATATATATATATATATATATATATACTTATATAAATGAATATTGAAGCCACTAGACTTCACATGAGTTGAGTATGGGGACAATTGGCTACCATGAGGCTAGTCCTCGAAATCGAATGTCCTCAAAATCACTTTTCCCTCTACATGCCTACCTATAATAACGTAGATATACGCGTCACGCAAGGGCAACCTGTAAATGCTTTATGCACGTACGACGCACTCGGGAATCGTGTTGGCACGCTTTAATTACGGGATATTGGGGCCGTCGATCCCTCCCTTCGTCCCACCTTCCCTTTCGAGAGCCCTCTTCTCACTCTGGGTCTATATTCCCCCGGCCGCGGCTGGTTCAAGCTCCGCACTCGCCGATGTCCCTTTTATTATCGGCAGCCCCCCCCCCCCCGACCGGCACACGCCTGCGAAATTCTATCAGGCGCCGTGCGTTCTACCTCTCAATCCGCAGGATCGCGTATAACCGCGACTCGCGATTCGCGCATCGACGAAAATTGTTTATAGACCTCTCGGCGGTGCGTTTTGGCCGGTACGGTCGACCGGTTGCTCGATCGAAATCAATTTTTCGGCGATTTCAAGGGTTGGAGTGACGCTGCGGAGAAATTTGTCATCGTACTCTCTCTTTCTCTCTCTCTCTCTTTCTTTGTCTCTGTCTCTTGTTTTCTCCTATTATCTTTCTCAGTTTTGTATCTTATTTTTACTTTATCTTATTTAATTCCTTATTATTTATCATTTTGTGCTTCGGTGTCTTTCTTTTTATTATTTACTATTATTTTAATATTGTTTTTGCATTATATAGAGTCACCTATTTTTTGCTTGTATCGAGTTTTTATTTTTTTGGTACTTTTTTCCTGTGAGGTGTATGTAATATGAGGATTGCGTGACAAAGGACCTTGCTTGGTCCTAGCGCACTAATAAATCTATTTATCTATCTATGTATCTCTCTCTCTCTCTTCTCTCTCGATGAAAAACAAACCTAAACAAACCCGAACAAATAAAACTAGAAATAGTTTTCTTTGTTTGGGTTTGAGTTTGGGTTTGTTTGGTTATCAACTACTAATCGTAGCATTATTTGTTTGGGTCGATACGAGCCTCAAAACGAAGCAGACAAAAGTATGAATAGTTTTCATTGTTTTGTATCGAAATTTAGTTTGATGAAAAAATTGTTTTATTTCGTACAGATTTTATTCCTGAGAATTTGTTTATTCTAGTGCACTAATAAACCTTCTATCTGTCTCTCTCTCTCTCTCTCTCTGTATCCATATATATATATATATATATATATATATATATATATATATATATATATATATAATTGGCCATAATAATACTAGGCTACAATAAAGACGATACACACAAAAAGCTAATTTTGAAGATATTCGTCTTCGAGAACCGTATTCATAGTAGCCAATTGTCCCGATACTCAAAATTACGCAAAACCCAATGTCTTCGAAATAACCTCTAGGTAAATGTAAGGATGTTTATGCAAAGGTCATTTCAAGGACCATCCTGGCTCCCAAAATCAACCATCTATTTGAATAAAAATTAAGGATCGTCCCTAAAACTGCCAAAGGTGCTGGTAGCCAACATTACTTAAACATGAAGGGTTCAAAATGTCCTTTGCGGAAATGGATATATATATATATATATATATATATATATATATATATATTCATCAGT
>OY723393.1:37450090-37472590 GCA_963210295.1 Ophion ellenae
AATGGTACATTTTTTTCAACCATCTTGTGGAGCACCGCAAGCCGCATAAAAAATATTGGGGGCCAAAGTCATTCGGGGTAATTCAAGGTCAGTATCGATTATACAAATCTAAATATTTCGGATCACTACGGAATATTTAGTGGTGATCCGAGATATTTAGATTTGTATTGTATTTTGAAAGGTGACCTTGAATGACCTTGAACGACTTTGACCCCCGAGTGTTTTTTATGCGGCTTGAGGTGCTCCACAAGATGGTTGAAAAGAAATGTACCATTCCATTGAAAAAAGGGGAGGTGACCTTTACTGAGCGTCAGCGCTTCCGCCGAAATGAAAAAAGTTGGTCGCATTCGATGGTCCCCTTCACATCGTACAACTTTTGGCTGGAACATTTTTCTGTGACGTCGATAATTACCGAGTTATTTCGGGTGGCAGAGATAAGAGGGACACCCTTTATATATATACATACATATGTATGTATATATAAATTGACACTAGTAGATTACGGTTCGGCTCCAGACACTACTGTGACAGGCCAAAAAAGTTAGTTTTTTAATTTATTTTTTTCGGTCCAGTATATCATTAATTTGGGGTTTGGAAAAACGGCATATTATTAAGCATACATTGAACTTTTTAAGTGAAAAATTACCAACGTTATTGAGGTACAATACTGTCTCTGCAAAAATACATGGTGCAACGGCCTGATCGATAACTTGACAATGATTGGTCTGAAGAATAAAAATGAAAAAGTTTTACAATATAACATATAAATGTAGTTCACGGTGTATGTATATGATTTTCGGAAAAAAAAATTCACAAAATAGCAGGTGTTAAAAAAGAAAGTAATTTTGGCGAAATTTTCACTTATATTCGGCGACTTGAAGTACTACATTACAAGAAGAAAAAACGGCTACCTACAACACAGCTACTGCAATCAGGGAAATTTTAATTTTTTAAAAGTGAAATTCGGACAATTTTACCGAGTTGTTATTGCGGCCAGGTCGAGAAAAGTCGTGACCAGAAAAATGCGATCGAAAGTTTTAGTATACGTAAATCGTTACACTACCTCCTCTCACGAAATCGTCTGTAACTTGCTCAGTTTTGGACATCTGAACTTGACCATTTTTTCACATATTTTTTCGAATATGTATGCTTTGAGAAAACAAAAAAAAAATGATTTTTTTACCCGTCACAGTGGTATCCCACGTTAAGCAACGTTGTGCATGGCTGATACTCAGGGAAAATATATATTTATAAATATATTACAATATATTAATTTTATGTATATTTTTGTACCAAAATTCTATAAATAAATATTTGATTATTATGTAACAATATAATAATTTCAAATGTTTATAAAATTAAATGTATATCTATGTATTAGAATATATATATATATATATATATATATATATATATATATATATGCGTAACAGTAATTTTGCATTTCTCATCTTTTCCATGGCTGCCGATCGTGATATTCGCTCATTTTCCCGTTCGCCCTGCCTGAACCATATTGCGCACCAGGTGTACGTAGATTTATTATACACACGTTTGTACCCTCGGTCAATGGAGACCGATGAATTTGCATAGCTGCATTTAGACACGCGCGCCGAATATACCATCGAACAACGATGAACTGTGGAACGTACGTGCGAAAATTTCGAACAGGAGCGAAGCAAAAATAGAGAATAAAACTAACATATAGAATTTGCCGAATTTGAATGTGCCGAATTGCAGTGATGGCAAAATTTCCACCTTCGTTGATACGTGCACCTCGAAGCAATAAATGAAAAAGGGAGCGTATAAATTCACTGAGTATTGTTCGTATAATTAATCAGCTTTATTTGATTAAAAATAACTTATATATAACAATATGTAATAATTATTAATAATAATTGTTAATAGATTTCATCACTTTTAAAAATGCATAATAATTATTAATAAATTCTAAAATATATGGATAAATATTTGCAGGTATGTAAATCCAGTTGGAAAGAGAAAAGTGGTGAGAATGCGGAGCTTTTTGCGGTTGTTTTTTTTTCAATGCTCTTTACAGCAGACACGTCTGGAATTTACGGGAGTAATTTTACTTACGGTGTCGAAAAAATTCGGGCGCGAGGCAAACGCAATAAAAAGAGACTGAACAAAAATAACGGCAAAGAGAAAAGTTGGCTGAGCACTCAAAATGTTGTCTCTCGGGCTCTGGATACGACGAAGAAGCATTTGAAAAGTCTCCTTTTCGAGAAAGCCCCGCCGGGATATATATGTAGTCAATTTTTAACTCGCTACATCTATGTAATTTTGCCTATCAGCAGATCTGGCTGTTTCGAGGACGATCCTTAATTTTTTGGTAAACGGGTCGTTGATTATGGGTACAGGATGGTCCTTGAAATGGCCATCATATAAATATGAATGCATTATATCCAAAGGTGATTTTGAGGACATTGGAATTACACTATGAGTAGGGAGACATCAAGCTACCTTTAGGACGATCCTCCACGTCGAATGTCCTCAAAGTCACATTTTCTCATACATATACAATGTTGAGACTGGGCTAGAGCCGCCCCGGGGCCAGAGGAGCCGATTAATTTAATGGAAACGTGGCTCCCCCGTAACCGACGATGACGTTGATGACGCGGCTGCGATCTACTCCCTTGTGCATAGAAGAATAATTGAACGCGGCCACACCATCGTGAACTTGGCCCGGGGAGTGCAAATGTTTGACGAAAGTCACCTGACGATAGATTTTTTTTAATAACATCATTTATCGATGAACATTAATAATAATATAATACGGGACATTAAAAAAAATTATTGATATATTAAATAATTATAATCTTTACCATCTTCCGAACTAAGTTACATAAACGATAAATAACGTGCCCAATTATTTAAACTTTATCTCGCAATTCTACGCTTTAGACGTTAAAAAACGCCATTTTTTTATAGGTTTATATTATAGATATTGATATAAAAGTTGCTACATTTAATAAATACCCTTTCGAAATACATTTAAAAAAATGTTTTTATTTCTTTAAGCGATTGCGCCCACTTGCGATTTTGAAAAAATCGATTTTCATTATTGCTTTTTTTGAAGTATAAGTATCTGAGAATATGTCCTGAAAATTTCAAGTCGATCCGAACAAAATTGACTGAGATATGAGCGTTGAAAGAGAAGAATCTGCGTTGAAAGAGAAACTTTAAACGCGTTTTTCTCAAAATGGCATTTCTGAAGTCGGTGACCAAGATTATTCGACCACTAATGAACCGATCTTCTTTAAATTTTGCAGGCTTACTTAATACATAAAAATGTAGTCTTTAATCGTTCGTTTTTTTTCGTTAAAATCGAACCATTCACTTTGACTGTCCGCCATTTTGTGAAAAATGAATATTTTTTAAAATCCTTCGATTAAAGACTAGTTTATACTTATATTTGACTAAATCCATCCGCATTTTTTTTTCAGATGATCCACTTCGCCGCAATGTTGGTCACCGCAAACCGTGTATATAAAAACATTATTTCATTGACGGCCATTTGCCACTAAACAATGTAATATTTTTCAATGAAAAAATTACTGAAAGTTCTTCAAGATGTGTTCTTTAAGATGGTATATTGATCGATTAAAAAAGTTTTGTAGTTTTCTTTAAAAAAATTCACGAAAAAGGCCTTTTTTTGCGCTACAAGTGGGGGTAACGCCTTAAGTCAATATTTATAGAAGAAAATGGTAGTTAAAAAAATGTCCTAAAAAAATTGTTGGTCTACGGTGTTGATGAAATCTCGGAGATGGATCATCCGCAAAAACAAAATCACACGGTTTTAGATTCAGTATGTTAATGGCTATAACGCATATCATACGATTTTTTATATATGAAAAAAAAAACGAAACGGCGGACATGTTTTCGAGAAAAACAAACGTGTTTTTTTCACCGGTTTTGGCAAAAAAAATAGTGAACATCAAATTTTTTTTAAATCCTTGATGTGCTGATATAGCTATAGTAAAGAATATGTGGTCAAAATTTCATAAGGATCGGTTAAGTAGTTTCGAAGATTTTATCAAAACATCGAAAAACGTTGTTTCGACAAAAACGCGTTTGAAGTTTGTTTTGGTTACGTAAATACATTAAAAAAAATGAAATGTATTTCGAAAGTGTATTTATTAAATGTAACATCTTTTAAATCAATATCTATAACATAAACCTATTGAAAAATTCATGAAAATAGCCGTTTATAGCATCCAAAGTGAAAAGACCCCTTAATTTACACACCTACTGACAACGTACCAAAAATGAATTACGTCGCGTGAGTAGTTTTCTAGCAATTAATTCTCAAAGTAGGTACTGATCATTTGGGATGTGAGCGTGCAGTCCGTCTAGCCCCTTAAGCGAGTCTCGACTGTCCGTGTAGTTTTAACGACGAGACATCGCCTCCCCATCGTCCGGCTTGCAAATTCCGTCGAGTCTCGATGGCATTAAATTACCCTAATTAACCCTGGCAGAACTTTTCCGATTCAATTGTGAGGACGTCACCGCGCGATGAGCTTCCCGAAATAGCAGGATGTAGTACACGCGGTATATATATATATAAGTATGCATAAGTGGAAAACTGTTTCCCGCCAAGAGCAGGATCGGCCGAGTCTGGTCGTCGCTGGTAATCGTCCCGCACAAGCGAGGAAATAAGGCTCTCCACACGGGGTCCCCTTCAAAGGGCGAGCCAATTTATGCAAATTATTGTCCACACAGAATTTGCGCAAGGACGATATATTGTTAGCCCGATGCCGGAGAGTTAGGGACTCTCTTTAGAAAGGTGTAGAAAACTAGAAAGGGGTAAACACTATGAATATTATCTTTTACCTGGATAATTTTATCTATTATGCGGATAATGTAGATAATATTATCTATTATCTGGATAATGTTGATAATATTGTCTATCATCTGGATAACGGAGATAATATTATCTAGCATGTGTTTAATGTGGATTATATGATCTTTCTGGAAAATCTAGATGGTATTCTGTAACATCTGGATAATATGATATTTTTCCTAGATAATCTAGATAATGTAATCTACAATGCGCATAATTCTGATAAATACGGGAGAGTGGAATATGGTGGGGAATGTAATAAGGGGAAGACCCCGTACAATGGAATAAAAATGAATGTATATTATCTATTATCTGGATAATGTAGATAATATTATCTGTAAAATAGATAAGATAGACAGATAGATAATGTAATCTATTATGAAAATAATATTACATATTAGCTGGCTCTGAGATGGCACAGATGGTATTATCTGTTATCTAGATTATCTGGATCATTTAGATGAAAGGTGATGTTATCTAATTTATCTAGGTTATCCAGATAAAAGATGACAATATCTGAATTATATAGATTATCCAGATAAAAGATGATATCATGACAATATTGTCTATCATCTGGATAATGTAGATAACATTATCTATCATCTGGATAACGGAGATAATATTATCTAGCATGTGTTTAATGTGAATGATATGATCTTTTTGGAAAATCTAGATGGTATTCTGTAACATCTGGATAATATAATATTTTTCCTAGATAATCTAGATAATGTAATCTATGATGTACATAATTCTGATAAATACGGGAGATACTAGTGGAATATGGTGGGGAATGTAATAAGGGGAAGACCCCGTACAATGGAAAATAATTCTGCTTGCCAAACTAGATAATCTCGGTATTATTATTTAGATAAGCTAGATAATATTAACTGTTTTACGGAGATAATATTACATATTAGCTGGCTCTGAGATGGCACAGATGGTACTATCTGTTATCTAAATTATCTAGATCATTTAGATGAAAGGTGATAGTATCTAATTTATCTAGATTATCCAGATAAAAATGATATTATCTGAATTATTTAGATAATCTAGATAAACAACGATCTTATCTTAATTGGTTATAAATATCTAGATTATTCAGATTGGAGATAATATTGATATAGATATGACGTGTACGGACTGCACATTCCATATTTGTATTCAGTGCAAATCCTTCCTTACCGTACTCGATTTTCCGAACGGAAAAAAATTGGTACTGAACCATCCGAGTCGTAAGTTCTTGCATATTAGAGTTTTATCCAGATGTCGATTTGCGTGAATTTTCAACGAAAAAAAAATCGCGTCCTATTCAATATCGTTGAGCTTAATCGCGTTATTCTTGCAGTAATCCCAAACTGCGTCGAAAAATAGAGCCCGTTGAAGTTTGGTGGCAGTTGAAAGGTTGCACGATCCTCCGAGCGATGCGCGGAGGCTGCCAATCTCTTATGTATATTTAGAGAGTGCGATACGGTTTCCGGATTTTTCCTCGTGGAGAAAGCTGCAAATCCGGGGGGAAAAGGAGGCTCGAGCCGGAGGATCGGTGCACCAGCTGATCGTTGCGGTAGTTTAGGAATGGTATTTTCCGAATTTGATAGTTGCGGATGAAGGTGTTGGGTAGCTATGCGGTATATCGGATACATCGATTTTCCACTCTTCCCTTTCGACTTTGCTCGAGACTTCTTCAGTGTCAGGTAGTCCTGCGGGAGATTTAAGGCAATCCTAAGATCCTAGCTTTGTGCTGCATCGATATTCAAATGTAATCCTGGCCTCGAAAACGGTAAAACGAATTGATCCTGTTTGAGCCAAGATCGTCCCTTCAAAGTACTGATTCGCTTCGCTCGATTCCGTCTCGCAAAAAGACCGCGTCATTCTAATTTCATCCTGACGTCGTCCTGCCAAATCGTCGAATGAGCAGAGCAAAGTCTCGTTGAATTCGGTTGGACCTGATGCTGTTCTTTTTTCACCGATCCTAAAGTGCTCCCAAAAACGGACCAGATCAAGAGCAAGACCGGCAGCATTTGGAAAATTGTTTTGAAATTTTTATGCAAAGCGTACAGTGTGCCCAATCATTCGAACATTCAACTATCAGCTGCAAACGACGTTCAGGACCAAAAGTGCTCAATCCTCGACCTCGCAAAGCGCAGATTTCTTTCACATTAAAAAATTAAACCCAACTTATCAGAATCTCGCACTGCCGTACTGGGAAATCAGCCCCGCAAAAAAAGGAAAACCTCCACTTATTTTTCGTCCCGTACTTTTTATCCTTCCCACGCTGTCGGTACAAATTGATTTTCCCCGGCTGGGGAGCATGCGAAAGCGTTTCCGCGTGAATTATTCGCGAGCATGGGGCCCCGGAGGATCAACAACCGCGTGGGTCCCGCCTACCCGCTCGAGACCTCAAAAATTCGTTTTACATACATAACTCATTGAAAATTTTCCGAGGTTGCGACGACGGCCCTTGGCGCGTGTCCTCCGAGCGTTTTTTTTTTTTTTATCGTCACCGAGCTGGAACTTCCGCAAAAGCTTTTTGCGAGCGGAAAACTCGTCGGATGGGAACTTCCATCGTAGGTCCACGCACCTATTTACATATACACGTACACATACCCGGTGAGCCACGAGAAAATAGACACTCGAAAAATCCCTTTAGTATTGATGTTGCGTGAATAAACGTCACGGGCCAAATTCGAAAAGTTAAGAACTGCTTTTCGTGTGCCGTTTAAAATTTGTTTAAGCCCACTCTAGAGGCCGGAAAAATAGGTTTTTTGGGGATTTTTTTCAGAAAAACTACGAAATAAAGCGAGATTACAAAAAAGGGTGTTTATCATACACATCAGTGACTGTATACAATAATTTTTTTAAAGCGATTAATTTCAAAATGGCGGCTGTGCAGCATTTATCTCAAAACTGCATCTTTAAAGTTGGCCGGAAACATAACTCAGACAATTTTCAACCGATTTACTTGAAATGTTGAATATATCTTGAAAAATACATCGTCTATGGAAGTACGTAGGATTTTTTAATATTGGATAGTTCATTTGTTATTAACAATTATCTGACGATTTTTTAGGCAAATTTTTGGAAAGTGAAAAATTTCGTTAGATAATTGTTAATAACAAATGAACTATGCAATATAAAATAAAAATCCTACGTACTTCCATAGACAATGTATTTTTGAAGATATAGTCAACATTTCAAGTAAATCGGTTGAAAATTGTCAGAGTTAGGTTTCCGGCCAACTTAAAAAATGCGGTTTTGAGATAAACGCTGAACAGCCGCCATTTTGAAATCAAAGGATTAAAAAAAATTATTGTATAAAGTCACTGATATGTATGATAAACACCCTTTTTTGTAATCTCGATTTATTTTGTAGTTTTTCTGAGAAAAAAAATCCCAAAAAGCCTATTTTTCGGCCTCTAGAGTAGCCTAACCCCTTAAGACCTGCTTTTCATGTGCAGTTTAAAATTTGTTTAATTTGTTTGTTTGGGTTAGTTAAGGGTTCCCAATTAAATGTGGGTTCTCCTCTTATCAAAAACCTCCCTTCCTTTTTTCCAAGGTAAAATTAATTACCTTATCGTGACCTTGGGATGACGCCTTGACAGAGGAGAAAAAAAATTAATTGAACGGGGTCGCTCATGAACGTGGTACTCGCGGAAGCGAATAATAACAATTTTTATTATGTTTTATCGATTATTTTTTTTATTTTTTATTTAAACTTAGATATATATATATTATATGATTTTTAATAATGTTGATTTCTAAATTGATAAATATTGTAAAATTAAAAATTAAGATATAAAATATATAAAAACCTCCCCCCCCCCTTGCACTGACCTTGATAGACGAGAAAAAAATAATAATAAAACGATAACTGTTTCTAGGTGGCTAATGAACGTGATACTCCTGAAATTAAATAATTTTCGTTCCATTTTATTGCTAATCTTTCAAACGTTTCTTCCATTTATATTGTTTTAATTTTACATTTATAATTATTCTACAACGTAACTTTAAATTTCTATAAATATTATATAACTTATTACATATTAAATTTATAAATCTTCGAATATTATAAAATGTTTCAATTTAAAATTAATTGTAAATTAATATGTTTTATAATATTTCAAGTTTAAACATGTATAAAGTTAATACGATAAACGCTGTCAAAATGTTCTCCACCGATTACGCGTAAATTTTTTTGCTACGTTTTCCGAATGGTCGTCTCTTTGCAACGTCTCGTTTTGACGGGCCTAATTTTTACCGTCCACCCTATACATATATACAGGAAAATTCAAGTTCGAAGCAATAGCGGCGTTGCGGGGAATTGAGTGTATCCCGTGTTACACGAGAGTGGCGCGGAATGATTTAGCATGTAAATTGTATCGTCCGTTTCTACGAGAGGCACGGCAGCGGCGAACGATGCCACAACCACAATATCCAACCAAGAAGAGTTGGGCGACGAGGTAGAGCGGCAAACTCTGCCCTATCCCTGCCAGGATATAAAAGGACAGCATCGTGGATAACCTCGCGAGAGGTGGATAAAGTTACTCAGAGAGAGAAAGAGAGAAACAGAGAGAAACAGAGAGGGGGAGAGAGAGAGAGAGAGAGAGAGAGAGAGAGAGAGAGAGAGAGAGAGAGAGAGAGAGAGAGAGAGAGAGAGAGAGAGAGAGAGAGAGAGAGGAGAGGGAGAGGGAGAGGGGAGAGAGAGAGAGAGAGAGAGAGAGAGAGAGAGAGAGAGAGAGAGAGAGAGAGAGAGAGAGAGAGACTGAAGGAGGAAAAAAATGGCTTGAACGGTCATCGCGAACGGCAGTGCGAAGCGCAAGTAAACGAGATATAAGGGTAGAGAGAAAGGAAGTAACGACGTCGCGAAAGACATTGCCTCTCTTTCAGCCCTTCCACCCTTTTCTCGTTGCAGGATATGCAAAACCAAAGTCGTCACGCTTCTCTATCGTAAACTCTTTTGCTATACAACCCTCCTACACTATAGCACTCCGACGTTATCGTTCCCCTTTTTTTTCCGTCGCTTCTTCTTGTTGCCTATCTATAAAACATAAGCATTATACTTTATAATGGGGCCGGCGCGGACTGTGGAGCTCTCGCGATACGAAGTTGCGACGATAGATGAGGTCGGCGAGTATTTCGGACAGGAGACGACGAGAGTGAGCTCGCAGCGTGTCGTTGTTCGTCGTTCATGCCAAATGACGGGTTGTGCCTTGTTGCAACAGTCGAAAACAGCGTATTTTTGTTTTTTTTTAAATAGAAAATTGCGATGGTAAATTTGTAGGGAAATTAGGTCTTTGAAAAAGTATCATCTGAAGAACACTCTGTAATTTTTTGTGTAAAAATCTTCAACCCTATGTTGACACACTAAGACATTTTTGTCCGGATGAATTTTTAGTCGAATACTCACTTTACCAAAATTGAAATTTTGAATAATTTTTTTACACGATTTAATTTACGATTTTCCGAATTTCAATTATGCAGATATATTAAGAAATGTTCAAAGTGTACCCCTGATTTTTTTCAATAAAAACCGACCGAAGGGTTGTTAATGGCAGGTGGATGGAGTACTTTTCAGGTCAAATTGACTCATCAGTGTGTCAAAGCCGTGGCCAAATATGAATGTGTCAACGAAGGGTTCATTATAGTCGACTTACAGCCGATGTCCCGGAACCACTTCTCGAAAACGTCTTTTTCAGAGAGCCCTTCTAAACCACGTTATCTAACATAAAAAAATCTATTTTTGTTTTTTGACGCTATTTCGTATATTATTTTTTATATTTGACGAAAAAAACAGATTTCGTTAGCATGATAGTTTATCCAATGATAAATCAAAGGAATTTTCGAAATATCAAATTTAAACAAATCATGATTTTTTAAATTTTGAATATAGATTTATGCGAAAAAATTGCATTTTTCGTTCATCAAATCGAAGATTCGTTCATCTTCGTTCATCAAGAAAAAAATATATGAAGGTATAATATATGAAAATATATGAGGTATTCCACGTGAATCCGGTGGACTGCTTCCCTGACCCCCGAAAATCCGATTTATTCATTTTTATCGGATTCCATTGACTGTAAAAGACACCCTGATTTTTTTAAACATTTTTCGAAACAACCCTGCGTAAAAAAAGATCTCCGTAAAAAAACGCCCGGATTTAAAAATCTGAAAAAATTCCCACAAATGCGTGATTATATGTAAACATTTTCAAGCCATCACCCGAAGTGGAAGTATGATTTTTTCTTTGCTTTCTGAGCGATTAACGTTTTAAAAAATCCGAAAAATTCAAGAACCGCTTACTTCGGGCGGATACTCAAATATTTTGATACCCACAATGCATTATTTTTGACCATTTTTGAATAACCATTTGTTATTCAAGAATAGTAAAAAAAAATCATACATTTTTCGGTTTCTAAGGGTTGTTTTGATACATCCTAGCGAATGTGACTTCTCTCGGTTATTCCCAATACCCTCATTTGCCGTCATAAGCGTATTAAATGTATAAATCTAAGAGTGAGACGCGTAACAGCCTTAAACGGACCTTGCGTACGTTCCGCGAGCATATTCAAATCACAGCGATATACACACCATAGCCGCACCGCCACTGTCATCGACTTTTTCTATCCCATTGGCTGTCAACAAGAACATGTTCTCAGGCGCTGTTCCAAGAAGAGCTGTCGAACGAAAAATCAACCATCAACTCGACTCCAAAAACTCCGCCGTCCCCACGTATGTTGGCCAAGAGAAGCCCCGACTCCATATTATTTTAACATAACATAGACTAGATGGCTCCGACGAGCTTATAACTCCGACTAAATAATAAGACATCCGGTCTCGCTGCGTAGTCCGATATACAAACCTCTCGATATGAGAAGTCACCATAGCCATAAATTGACATAACACAAACCATGCGAATGCTTAGGTCTCTGATATCGAACTCTGTATTCCATGCGCTTTTTCGTCGAAACACGAGACAAAGGTCTCCTCTTCATACGCACATTAGTCAGAACCGATGCCCTGAAATAAGGCCACGCACGTACCAAACGAATCTGTAAAGTATTCGCACACCATACCACGACCAATCACGCTAATCAACCGATATCTCCACGACCAATGGTCCAATCCCTAAAGAACTAGATGACCACACTCTCCCTAAGGTTCCTTCTCCCAGTACTGAACCTCTCCTAATTTTCATATCAAGAAAGACTTCCTTCCTGAAGACAGTCTCCCGTCAACCACCATCACATCAAGTTCTTCTATCAAGTCTCAATCCCAATCTCCCGTCAACCACCATCACATCAAGTTCTTCTATCAAGTCTCAAAGCAGTCTCCCGTCAAGTACCATCGACTCAGGTTCTTCTATCGAGTCTCAATCCCAGTCTCCCGTCAACCATCATCACATCAAGTTCTTCTATCAAGTCTCAATCCAGTCTCCCGTCAACTACCATCGACTCAGGTGCTTCTATCGAGTCTCAATCCCAGTCTCCCGTCAACCACCATCACATCAAGTTCTTCTATCGAGTCTCAATCCCAGTCTCCCGACAACATCCATCGAATTCAGAGCTCAATCTTCCGTCAACCGAATCACTTCTTATATCAAGTTGTAATTTAGAAGCCTACGAATATATCCAATTAACTTTCATACGAACAGTCTTCATTTTTGGATTTCCATCATCGGTCCGCGAATATCAGTCTCACTTCATCGACCTCGCGCGCCGTTCATATTTATATCAACGCGTAGTGCCCGTCGTAGTAAACACGTCGATTATACACACGACCAGCGTAAAATTCTGCGAGCGCCTTACTAGCGATTGTACCAGCGAGCGCACCAGGCCAAGAGCGAAAGCCTTTGTAACGGAAGCGTCAACAAACATCTACGCGAGCGAGCGAGCGACCGAGTGTCAAACACAACCAATGTAAGCAAACTTTACCTTTTCTTTTTGTATCATTCATCGTAGACCTGATCGCTTCAAACCGTCTAGTAATCTTATATAAATAACATAGTGTCAATCGTACACCAAATTTGTCGAATTATTCCTTAGTTTCGAAATGTCGTGTCAATTTCTTAATTCTACGCTTTCCCACGCACTACCCCTTTTTACGTCCATCCCATGCTATTGCGCTAGTCGTAGGCAACAAAAAGGGAAACGAAAATATTATGCTCTCATGCCTTCCGGATGTGACAGTTTCGAAAAATGTCAAAAAAGCAGGGTGCCTTCAAGATTCAATGGAATTAGATTTTTTTAAATTAATCGGATTGGGGGGGGGGGGTCAGGGAAAAAGTCCACCGGATTCACGTGGAATACCACATACATATAAAATGTGTGTATATGCATGTATACACATAAATAATAAATTATTTGTCTTCATTATTCACTTCCGAAGGCGGAAGTTATTCACGCGGCTAATGCTTTGGCCGTGCGCGCAAACGTTGATGCGGGAATCAGGAACGAGCGGAAAGAGGGGTGAGAATAAGCTGGCAGCGAGAGCCGACCACAGGAGTAATAAGTGTACGGAGGGCATATTTTGTCAGTTTTTTTCCAACAGTAAAGCGACCTGGGGTGGAATATCCAGCGTATGTTAGGGTGAGAAAAGACATTCGGCTGGCACAGGTTTGTGTATACTTCCGCGTGTGTGCGTGGGTGTATTCATACGTCGGGACAGTGCAGGCAAGTAACGAGGGTCATGAAATTTCATAGCTAATCGCGAGCCGGAATTAGCTCACTGTCCGAACGGAAACCGCCGTAATCCCGCTTCCCCGCGGGCCGCACACACACTGCATTTAATTCCCTTAACGAGCTTCGCTGAGACTGAATTCGAAGTGAACAGTTTGTGCGCTGCGAGCTCGACCGAACGGTAAAATCAATTAATTATTATTCTCCGCGCTCTCATCTCCTCCGCAACGCCAACAGCACCGCTATCAGCCTTCCTCCACAGTGGCTCACGCTGTTCCGCTCAGTTGCACCCTCATCCACCTTTGGATCGGCGAATACAGATTCTCGGGGTGTATTTACCTTCCACGTGAACTTTGGACCCAGCGATGACACGCGTGAACACTCTGTTCCTGTCCACTTTGCCCTAGATCAGTCGTCAGTAGGCTGGAGCAACTCTTGAGGGCTGGGGGTTCGTTGTGCGATGCCTAACATCCAGCATCGCAGCGTCCAACCAGCTGGATAATCGTCACGAGTAGCCATGTGGATTGGCGTTTATTGATGACATCAGTGTGCTTCTTTTAGGAATGGACAACCATCATTCCGAGCTAGACTACGATCGATGCTGGCGGTTGGTTGCTCGATGATCGCCATTCCTGATTGATGTCCATTGTACAGAGTCAAACATCCAGTGTCGAAGCATCCAACTAGCTGGATAATCGTCACATCTGGATTGGCGCTCATTGATGACATCAGCGTGCCCCTTTCAGGAATGGACAATCATCATTCCTAGCTAGACTACGATCGATGCTGGCGGTTGGTTGCTCGATGATCGCCCTTCCTGATTGATGTCCATTGTACAGTGTCAAACATCCAGTGTCGCGGCGTCCAACTGGCTGGATAATCGTCACATCTGGATTAGCGCTCATTGACGACATCGGTGTGGCTCTTTTAGGAATGGATAACCAATGAGCATTCCTTGCCAGACCACTTGATCGTTCCTCACGGTTGATTTGCTCCATGATCACCCTTCCTTGGTTCCCGTGGCTTCAACCTAATTTATGCACGACCCTAGTGGCGGTGGTTCGGCAGAGCCAAAGATTGAGACCACGATCACGTGTCGTGTATCGACGCACGCACCAATGTCATCCAATGCATTTAAAGCGCTCGATTTTCCGGAAGACCACTCGAAACAGAAAGAATTTCGGACGACGCAGGCCCTCGCGGTCCCTCGGGAGGGTTCGACCAAACGCGTACAGGGACGAGAACGTTGTAAACTATTAGCAGCGGTTGCTCGTATCTACGCGAAACACAGGGACTCGTTGCCGGCACGTAGTAGGGAAACGTTTTCCATTTCAATAAATCCACGGGGTGGTGATATTTGTTGAATAATACGATGAGAAGAGTCGTGAAAGAACTACGGAATTGACGTAACGTGGTCACAATGTGGACAGACAATTAGAGGGGACGGAACGAAAAGACAGCATGTCTCATGATTCTCCAACGAATGCTGATTTCATCCTGCTGGATCTCTTATCCGAGATGTTCATTCGGTTCTTTATTGCCAACCTACCAAAACGTGCTGCTACTCCAATCCCTCGCAATCTGTTGAAACCTCCAATGCCAAAGTGAATCCGCATTGGCTTAGAGACTCCATTACGTTCTTTGCCACCAAGGAGATCCAAATGAGGCCCGGAATACCAGGGCCAAGTGTATGCTTCTAGGCCCAATGGACCGCTTATGAATGTCACACCCCGGCAAAGATCGCAGCTCGGTCATCCTTCGAAACGCCGAAAACCAGTCCTCGTTCTCTACCAGCTTCCGCAACAAGCAAGCCTTCCGTCATCATTGACTCAGCCGTTTCTCGTTCAAGGACAGAGGTGACCAGGTCCCGACGTGCGCGGCAGTGGGTGCTGCGCCGAAGAGCGCGTCTGGCCACCAGTATGGGGTGAGCCGATATTGGAGACACATGTCTGGGTCGTTGGCTGGCGGACCAGGCTCGACGTGAGCTGCAGCGGGTGTGGTATGTGGGCGAAACAGGGTGGCAAAAGGGTGGCCTAGAACGTTGCCGGAGTGTCGCTATGGTGATCGAAGTCGCGGTGGTTGGCGGTCGCGAGTGGCTCTCATTAATGAAGGGAGTAGGGGGCTCTAGCCCGGACCAAGACTGATGGACAAAGAGGGATGTAGGATGAGGCGATGGAAGCACCGGAGACAGAATGCTCTTCCACGTGGACACCCATATACCAGCTTTGGTATGGACACACAGACATGATTCAAAATGGGGTATTGGCTCGCGGTCGTGCTGGAACATATACCAAGTGACAGAGGGAGCCAGGGGGATGTACCTCGTCAGTGGTACGGACCTCAGGGGTTAATAGATGGCCGATGTCCCTGGACCGAGGTCAGACACCGTGTCACCTTCCACGTTCGTCATTACGAATGCAGATTGGACTCCGGCTATTACCTAGCACGTATCTAATCGTCCTCATCGCGAAACTTCTCGTCCACGAGAGCAGGACACGCCCGTGCACACGTTTATACAGAGACGTCATCAGGCTTGGGGGTCGATCCCGACGACAAAATTGCTCCATTGTCCGAGTGCATTCGTTCGGGCTCTTCGGCCCGACGCTCCTCCCAGCATACACGTGTACACGATCACTCGTTCCCTGATGCCGCGATCCTTTTCCCGCGATCTGCCTGCTGTAAAAGTGCGCGATGGAAATAAACTGCGGCAGGAGCTTTCCCGGCTTAACGGTACGAATCCTCGCCCTTTTTTCTCCTCCCACTCGGTTCTCCGGCACTCTCATTTTTTTTCCATTCTTTCCTTTTCGCTCCCGGGGCTGTTAATACCCTGGGCTTTTATACGCAGGAGAGCTACACGGTGGTCACGCAGCCAGGGTCGTCCAAGCCAACTCTATAGAGCTGCCTGCAGGAAAGAGCCTGCAGTCTTCTCGCTTGAATACGCTTAAGCCCTTGCTGTTTTTTTTTCTCCTCTTCTTTTTTTGGCTTTCATTCGTTTTCCGCTTCGCGCGAATATGTGGCGTCTGAAGGGGGCTACAATGCCGCGGGAGTGACACGCGAAGGTGCAGACCGTTAAACCCAAACATAATGCCAGTGACGACTTTCGGTCAGGCTAAATCGCGCGTTGGAGGATATCAAGCTGAGACAGATTTGCGCGCTGCTGTGCGGCAAGGACGAAAAAAGCGTTCGGGAATTCACGTAATGGAGGCTCTCGAAAGCAATATTGCGCATATGACTGATAGGTCCAACGGGACATATTGACAAGTCGGGGGTGCCTTTGATGTATGTCGGCATATTGGCGGAGTGCTCAGAATGAGCAAAACGGCAGCTTAATAGACACTAACCAAGCCCAAGCAGACTCATTAGAAACTACGCAAACCAAAACAAACTTATCAAACATCAAACAAACCCAAACAAACTCAAAGCCAACTCCAACACTTTGAACCAATCACTAAACCAATCCAAGCTCATTGAGCCCCAAACAAAGCTGAACAACCCCAACAGGCTTTTCCATCCAAAGTTGGCTGGAAGTTTCATCCTTCTCGGATAAGACCCGAACCAGCCCAAGTCAACAATGGAACGCTGATCACCAAAGTAATCGGTGAACTTTACTGCCATAAGTCCATCAATCAAATTCTTTGGCTCATTGCTTTATCAACATCAATCACAATGCAGTTCAAACTACAACTATGCAGTTGGAAGGTTCTTCGTGGCACTGATGGATTTCCATTGGATCGTCATGCTGATGCATTTTTTTCAACTACCGCCTTCGCTACTTCCTGTCGCGCGAGAAACGATAGGCAATCCAGCGAATGCAGGAAAGTGTACTCCGTTGATGGACGAAGAAGTTCTTTTTTTCCACATATTGTCGTCAATTTTCGTCGCTCGTAAACGGTCGTAGAAATAAACGAAGGTATTTCGCTTTTCGCACTTTGCCCACATTTGCTCTCTAAGCCCCCCCGCCCCCCGCCCGTCTCGCGGTCTTTACAGCCATAGATGTATGAGGAAAAGGATGGATGGAAAAATGGTCGAGGTCCAGCGAATAGGGAGAGGTCTTCTGAATTGCGGAATAGGCAGCTTCACTGACGAAAACGACACTGAGAGTTTAGAGTACCTGTACTTCGTTTTCAATGGCTCTCTCTCTCTCTCTCTCTCTCTCTCTCTCTCTCCCCCTTCTCTCTCGCTGTCGACGCTCGCTCGGCAATCGAGCTTCTTCGCGGCCCATTTGCGGCTTTTCCCGCACGAGAGAAATGTCGTTGGCCGTAAACGATGCCCGGCTAGGCACCCTCGCGACGAAAGAGACGAAAACCCTTCCTCTCTCCAAGGTCGCGCCCCCGTCACTCCCTCCGCGCACTCAACGGCAAAAAGCTCCCGATCCGCGCGGCGCCCTTAGACTTTCTAGCCCACAGGCCACGCGACTTCTTCGACCCTCTGCGGAAGAAAAAACTGTCCCCTTTGTTCTTGTATTGCCGCTGGAAGAAAAAGCGCTTTTCGCCCCGTGCGAAAAAGCGCCCACCCTGTCCGCCCCCCCGTCGCGGCATATCAAAGACTTTTCACCGACCACCTTTATCGTCGCGAATTATATACGAATATAAACGTAGGAAAGCAGGCATAAAAACGAATAGAAGCTTTTATCGTTTGGCCCGAGGTGTCGTCTTCTTATTTCGCACAATGAATTCCACACTCTTGATTTACTCGGAGAAAAGAAGTTTTTCTTTCTTCTTTTTCTTTCGTGCCACGAAATAAATAAATGTTGCTCGACAATATACTATTATTTCAGTGTTGTTTAAATATATATTTATAAAAAGACCCCCATGGAAATTTATGTATGTACACACACACACATATATATATATCGATCGCATATATAGTGACAAAAATAGAATAATACGTATATATTCAGTATATATGCACCAAATATATGACGCATATATGACCCATATATTTTCGATATATTTTGCTGACCAAAAAAATATATGCTACGTATAAACACTGTATATGATGAATATATGAGGCATATACGACGCATATATATTCGATATATTTTCAATCTATTTTTTTGTCAGACAAATATATCAAAAATGTATGGGTCATGTATGACTCATATATGTGTCAGTTATGCGTCATATATGACGCATACATTTTTGATACATATTCCTGACAAAACATATATGCTGTGTATAAACACTATTACAGTTAAACTTAATAAAACTTAAAACTTAAACTTAAAAAAACTTAACTTACAGTTAAAGTACGCTATTACATCTTAACACTATATACAGATATGCGTAGCATATCTGTATATATGTGGTATGTATGCAGTGTGTATGCAACATATATGCTAAATATATGTGGTATATATGCAGAGTAAATGCTACATAGATCATTGAAATATGATACATTGATATACAGTAATACCACGCATATACATCTCATATATAAAAACGTTACGAAAATAAGAAATAGGCACATATATGCAACACATATTTTCAATATGTGGCATACATTTCGGATATATTACAATTATTAATAAAATAAATTTGCAGTATATTTTTGCGTATATAAATTTCCATGGGAAGAGAGAGAGAGGGTGGGAAAGAAAGAGCGAGAGAAAGGAAGAGACGGGTAAGTTCAAAAGCCCTGCAGTTTTTTCGTGACCCTTCTCACAAGGAACATCACTTAACGGGTGATGCCTATAGTTGCAACAGTCGCAAACGGCTTGTGTTTGGGATTTTTTTAATGGAATATATTGATCATAAATTTTTACAAAAAATAGGTGTTTGAAAAATGATTTTTGCGAAAACAATGGGCATTTGTCGTTCATCAAATTGAAAATATACCTCGGAAAAAAATCCTTCGACCAAATACTATATTTTTACATCTAGAAAAGGCCCTGCAAATTTCAGAAGTATCGATGGAGTCGTTTTCGAGATATTTAGCTCACCTACTTTGAACACGTACTTTCGAAAAAAGAGTTTAAAGTTTCGGACAACGCTCCAAGCGTTCCGACCGGTGTCAACATAACACCCTGTAAATGTGTCGATTTTGATCCGATCACGTTCAAATTTTCAGAGAACATTTATAAGATGATGTGCTGAGAAAATATATTGCTTTTGAAAAAAGGAACTCTTCGAATTTCACCAACAGGTATACCCCCTTAAGTGTCCGACTTCGATTTTGTTGAAACCCATGTATAATAGAGCACTGAAAACTATTAGACACGATTTTTTCTATCAGCGGAAAAACAGTTTTAAGTAAGGAAACCAACCCTCAAAGAACGGCGTGTTAGGGGATGATTTTGCAGTTTCACCCGCAAGCAGTCCACCGATCTGGATGAAAAAAAATCAAAATTCTTCTAATCTAAAGCGACGGAAAGTCCTCTGTAGAAGTGTTGAAGAAAAATTCAATCAAGGGTGACACGCCCTTTTTTGAGGGGTGGTTTCCCTCCTTAAAGCGGTTTTTCCGCCGATAAAAAATTATCACGTGTCTAATAATTTTCAATGCTCTATCACATATGAGTTTCAACAAAATCACAAGTAGACGCTTGTTAACGAAATTTCATACGACCAACAAAAATTTTTTTCGAGCTGTCGATCGAAACGTTAAAGCTTCATTCTTATAGAGGAATACATCCCAACGTTGTTTAATTCCTTTTTGATCTTGATCGATTTTTTATGTGTCGCGAACACATTCGAAATTCATCATTTAATTATCGTCAACCATTATTATAATAAAATTTTCGATTATAATAAAAGTTATAGTTCGATCGTAATGATCTATATTTAAAAGAATTACAATCGACAATAAATCAGCGCCTAAAAAGAAAATAATTTAGTTCTCTGATGAAATGGGTTGGGTTTAGGAGTCGTTAAGATTCACCGCTGTGCGGGAGCCATCTCGACAAAATGCTGGATATTTATTCTTTTTTGATGGATCGAATTTTTTTTAAAGATGTTAGACAGAACGAGAATTCGGATATCTATATATATATATATATGAGGCTTTTTCTTTGAGGTCTATTCGGTCGACTAAAAGACCATTGGAAAATTCGTCATTTTGCCAACCAGACGTAAATTCTATTATTTAATGTCGGGTAATTAAGGTGGAAGGTGAAAAAGATCGTGCGGTCTTCTGAATACCCGATGGGTATCGGTGTAGGGTACATGGGCAAAGCGTGTAACGATGCGGTTATCGGTATGAATATGTAGATGGCATTTCAGGTCCTCCATTATGGTCGAATGACTTTAAGCACGCGTTTACGTCAAGATCTAATTAGGGCGACCTTATTGCTCGGCTATTTCTGCCCCACCCTTACTTTATTCCTCTCTCTCTCTCTCTCTCTCTCTCTCTCTCTCTCTCTCTCTCTCTCTCTCTCTCAATCTCCTTCTCACTTACGATCGCTATGATATTCGAAGATATTACCCGAAGCTACAAAGTTCACCTCCTCCATTTAAAATAATTTTAAATGCCGTTTTAAGAAAAAAAATTATATATTTACACACACGCACACACACACACATACATACATACATACATACATACATACACATATATATATATATATATATATATATATATATATATATATATATATATATATAATATGAGTGAATACTTCTTTTTAATGAAAATAAACACTATTTTTACATTTTTATATTCGAGCGTCAACGAAGCAGAATACGAAACGAGCATGATGGATTGAAGGAATGAAAAAAAAGAAAAAGTAAATACAAAAAAATGCTGAATCTCTTAGGGACCAAAGTTGAATCGATGTATATGCTGACTGTCAAGGTAAGACGAGATTATACGGATACTTTTTCATGTCTATACATTTTGTCGATATATAAATATATACATACAAGGTGACAATTGTAAGGTATATTATTTATGGACAATTAATTATTTAAGGAATTGAAGATATAATGAGTTTGAAATTGAAATAAGTATATTTACATATATTCAATTTAATATATTAGTATATTTAAATAAGTATCTTATTCGATGACAATTGTATTGTTTAAGAAATTAAGGACATTTATAAAGTACGATTATAAGACATGATAGGATATAATTATAGTATTAATATATACGTACAGAGTGACAACTATAAGGTGGCCGTGTGTTTCTCAAGGGTCTTGTGCGACGATTTTACGACCGCGAAGGTTTTTATTTTCAATGGATATTCAAGTCCTCTTCGAAAAATATCTAGCGTATTTTTGTGATGAGTAGTATTTGCCACAAAAATGGAATATTCTGGGAAAAAAATGATTTTTGAATGATTTTGGATGAATTCCATTTTGAGTACAGCAGAATGAACATAATTTAATTCTGAATACGAAACACTCTTGAACCAACTTTTCTTGTGAATCCCTTTATCGAGAAGAAAATGATCAAAGATGTATTTCAAACGTTTTTTTGTATTTGAAATTTAATTAACTTCATTCTGCTGAACGGACCATGAAATTTCCATTTTTTCCAAAATGTTCAATTTTTTCTAACACTACTCATCCCGAGAAATATACTATATTTTTCTAGAGGAGGAAGAACCATTGAGTGTCATATTTTTCGCAGTCGCTGAATCTCAAACTCATATAAAAATGTTTTTTTATGCTATTTGTATGGTATACATTATGCGTATTTGTACTCACAGCACACTCTGTGTGCTCTTTTGCGATGGTTTCAGCCACAGACACAATAATAATAATCATATTTAAAAAAATGTTATATGCATGTTATGACGACAAATGACAATCACGACGTTTGTATCGATTTGGACCTTGCTGACAGAATGAAAAAAAAGCATTTTACGTTTTATCTCTGTTGGAAGTGCAAATGATCTGTATTTGATCAATTTATTTTCTTCATTTCATGTGTATATATATAGCGTTGGAACTTTGTTTCTACGTAAAATTCAACCGATGATGCGAATGTGAGACCGGAGCGCGTTTTGCTCGTAATTCCTTCTTCCGC
>OY723393.1:37475090-37487590 GCA_963210295.1 Ophion ellenae
CAGAATTTCTTTCATCACGACGTATGCGTTTGAAAGATAATTATCTACGACTGATGGATGCTTCGTAAAAGGGAAAAAGTACTCTTATTTTTGTATCTCTTTTTTATCTTCGGTGCGTACATCGAGTTTTTTTTTAAGGGGTTACCCCCACTTGCGATTTTGAAAAAATCGATTTTTTCAAAATCATTGTTTTTTTTGATTGATTATTGCATTTTTTTGAAGTATAAGTATCTGAGAATATGTCCTGAAAATTTCAAGTCGATCCGAACAAAATTGACTGAGATATGAGCGTTGAAAGAGAAGAATCCGCGTTGAAAGAGCGTTGAAAGAGAAGCTTTAAACGCGTTTTTCTCAAAATGGCATTTCTGAAGTCGGTGACCAACATTACTCGAACACTAATGAACCGATCTTCTTGAAATTTTGCAGGCTTATTTAATACATAAAAATGTAGTCTTTAATCGTTCGATTTTTTTTCTCGAAAAAAATGGCCGTTTTATAGCCAAAAAACGGCCGTTTTTTTTCGTTAAAATCGAACCATTAACTTTGACTGTCCGCCATTTTGTGAAAAATGAATATTTTTTAAAATCCTTCGATTAAAGACTAGTTTATACTTATATTTGACTAAATCCATCCGCATTTTTTTTTTCATATGATCCACTTCGCCGCAATGTTGGTCACCGCAAACCGTGTATATAAAAACATTATTTCATTGACGGCCATTTGCCACTAAACAATGTAATATTTTTCAATAAAAAAATTACTGAAAGTTCTTCAAGATGTGTTCTTTAAGATGGTATATTGATCGATTAAAAAAGTTTTGTAGTTTTCTTCAAAAAAATTTATGAAAAAGGCCTTTTTTGCGCTACAAGTGGAGGTAACGCCTTAACATCGCCCACTGTTTGACGTTAGGAACCAGGAGCGACTTTCTTCTTTATACAAAATTATAGGATTTTTTTTCCTATAATTTTGACTATAATTTTTTCCTATAATTTGACGAAAATGTGCTCTCATTTTTTTTATCGCTACCTGTTTTAATTTATTTTCTCAATGTAAGCTCCTATCGCCTTGTGGGGGTGGATTGGTTCCAAACGAACCCAAACAAGCCCAGAATCGCTTTTATCATGACGTACACATTGAAAAAATACTGTTCGAAAATTGTCTCAGAAAATGTTGCACTGCTGATGATCTGTAGCCCAGCCATCTACCGACTTCTGACCATGCGCGCTCCTTGTAAATACCGTGGACTTTTCACGCCGTATATCTCTCGTCTTCGCACGCGCGACGACGTCTGAACGAAGACAAACGACGCATTTTTATTGGACTTTCCGCATACGAAATTATATACGTTTGACAAATATATGTGCACGAATATGGAACATTTTTCGGGAAATTGTATTGCAAATATATTTCCCTGCTGTTTTGTTTATGTCACATATACAGGGTGTCCCTCGTATCTCTGCCAGCCCAAGTAACTCGGTAATTATCGACGTGGCAAAAAAATGTTCCAGACAAAAGTTGTACGATGTGAAGGGGGCCATCAAATGCGACCAATTTTCTACATTTTGGAAGAAGCGCTGACGCACAGTAGAGGACACCTCCACTTTTTAAAATGAAATGGTACATTTTTTTTCAACCAACTTGTGGGGCACTTAAAGCCGCATACAAAACATTAGGGGATCAAAGTCGTTCAAGGTCATTCAAGGTCACCTATTAAAATGAAATGCAAATCTAAATATCTCGGATCACTACCAAATATTTGGTACTGATCCGAGATATTTAGATTTGCATTTCATTTTAATAGGTCACCTTGAATGACCTTGAACGACTTTGACCCCCTAATATTTTTTATGCGGCTTATTATGCCCCTACAAAACATTAGGGGATCAAAGTCGTTCAAGGTCATTCAAGGTCACCTATTAAAATGAAATGCAAATCTCATTTTAATTTTGACTCTCGGATATCTCGGATATCTCGGATCACTACCAAATATTTGGTAGTGATTCGAGATATTTAGATTTGCATTTCATTTTAATAGGTCACCTTGAATGACCTTGAACGACTTTGACTCCCTAATATTTTTTATGTGGCTTAAGGTGCCTCACAAGATGATTGAAAAAAATGAAATGCAAATCTAAATATCTCGGATCACTACTAAATATTTGGTACTGATCCGAGATATTTAGATTTTCATTTCATTTTAACAGGTGACCTTGAATGACCTTGAACGACTTTGAACCCCTAATATTTTTTATGCGGCTTAAGGTGCCTCACAAGATGGTTGAAAAAAATTGTACCATTCTATTTCAAAAAGGGGAGTTGACCTTCGCCGTGCGTCAGCATCTCCACCAAAATGAAGAAAATTAGTCGCATTTGATGGCCCCCTTCACACCGTATAACTTTTGTCTCGAACATTTTTTTGCAACGTCGATAATTACCGAGTTATTTGGGGTGGCAGAGATAAGAAGGACACCCGGTATACCGGGTGAAGCAACAATTACTGGCAGTAGAAATATTTTTTCTAACCTATCGCACTTGGGGAAAAAACTTTTCCTACAAAAATTTGCAAAGTTTGGAGGGGGTCATTGAATGGTGGCTACGAAGTTCATAAAGATGGAGGCTCTTCGGAGATTTCAAGGTCACCTCCATTTTTTAAAGTGGGACCACTGTTTTTTAAAGAACTTTATCAAGGATCTGAACATAAGTTCACATACCAAATTTCGAGATGATCGGTAAAGATTCAGTGTGAAAAGTCGATAAAGAAGGAATTTCAATTTAGCCCAGATAAGATTATGTGGAAAATTTAATTCTGTACTGATAGAAGGAAATTCTGCTGTAGTACTTTTCATTGAAGAGAAAATTTCCAACACATTTAAGAATTTTTGGAACGCAGGAGAAAAAAAGTATTTCTTTAAGGGGTTACCCCCATTTGCGATTTTGCAAAAATCGATTTTTTTTATTGCATTTTTTGGAAGTATAAGTATCTGAGAATATGTCCTGAAAATTTCAAGTCGATCCGAACAAAATTGACTGAGATATGAGCGTTGAAAGAGAAGAATCCGCGTTGAAAGAGAAACTTTAAACGCGTTTTTCTCAAAATGGCACTTCTGAAGTCGGTGACCAAGATTACTCGAACACTAATGAACCGATCTTCTTGAAATTTTGCAGGCGTATTTAATACATAAAAATGTAGTCTTTAACCGTTCGAATTTTTTTTTTTCGAAAAATATGGCCGTTTTATAGCCAAAAAACGGCCGTTTTTTTCGTTAAAATCGAACCATTAACTTTGACCGTCCGCCATTTTGTGAAAAATGAATATTCTTTAAAATCCTTCGATTAAAGACTAGTTTATACTTATATTTGACTAAATCCATTCGCATTTTTTTTCAGATGATCCACTTCGCCGCAATGTTGGTCACCGCAAACCGTGTATATAAAAACATTATTTCATTGACAGCCATTTGCCACTAAACAATGTAATATTTTTCAATAAAAAAGTTACTGAAAGTTCTTCAAGATGTGTTCTTTAAGATGGTACATTGATCGATTAAAAAAGTTTTGTAGTTTTCTTTAAAAAAATTCATGAAAAAGGCCTTTTTGCGCTACAAGTGGGGGTAACGCCTTAAGCCTTCGTAGACACACTGGGTCATTTGGACCCGGACGAAATTGAAATAAAATGCTCACTCCACCGAAATTGAAAGTTTTCAATAATTATTTACAGCAATTTAATTTTATATTTCCCGAATTTGAATTATGACCCAGTGTATCAAAGCCATGGCCAAATCTAAGTGTTGTCAAGGAAGGGTTAAAATACATATATATTTGTCTCAGAGATTTTTAAATAAATGCTCATATATTTTTATATATCGATAAGTATAATATACACTAGTGGAATTAATTCTGGACACTGCAAATTTTAAAAAGTTTTTAGCACTTATCGATCATTTTTACGTTATAATCACTTATATTTTATAATCTTATTAGAGTAGGCAAATATTAAGTAGAAACATTATAGATTAAAATGAGAACATTACAGTATCATTTCGCGTAGCAGAATATACATTTACTTATACAGAATATACTTCCACTAGTGTATATACGCTCCATCGGACATTCTTTCCCGATCTACGATGTTTCCACTCGTTTCAGTTAGTACAAACAATCTGGAAAGAAATTTGGTAAAAACAAAAAAATTGCAAAGCATCCCCACAGTTTGATTATATATACGTAACTTACTACTATTACTTTAATACTTTATTATACGCAATAGTAATACTTTATTATACGTAAAGATATTCTTTCCTCGGCATCTACAATACATCGATATTTCCTATTTATATTTTTTATATCGCCGTCTCATTACGATTAGGAACCAACAGCGTTTTTTTTTTACAAGAAATTAAACGAAATCTATGTTACACAAAATTATACGAATTTTGTTGTACAAGGAATTACGCGAAATCTGTGTTTACAACCAATTACACGATTGTTTTTGCAAGAAATTACATGAAATAATTTTTTTTTTACTAGGAATTGCATAATTTTTTTTACAATAAATCACACGAATATTTTATTCAACAAGAAATAACACCTTTTTCCCCCAAGAATCTACACGAATTTTCATTCCGGCCAGAGACAACATTCGTTCACTGAAAATTGTACGAGAAAGCGGAAAGCCTTGAAAAAACAAGCCGCTTGGAAAAGCTCTAACGCCTAGTAACTACATCACGTTTAAATTTGCTATTTGATAGCCCGCTTTGCGTATCCGCACGATTTAGAAAGTTGCATATATATGTATATATGTATAGATACATATATATATATATATATATATATATATATATATATATATATATATATATATATATATATATATATATATATATATATACACTACCGGCCAAAAGTCTCCGGACACTTCAGATACATGCAAAACTTTCAATCACTGAATGATTGCCAAATAATGTTAAAACAATATAGGTAATTTAATTTATTTGTTTACGAAGATATTATATAGCTCTGTATAATTAATTATATTATTCTATTATCATTTTTTCAATTATCCAAAGCAATTGAAAGTTTTGCAACTATCTGAAGTATCCGGAAACTTTTGGCCGGTAGTGTATATACAGGGTGTTGGGAAGGCCGAGGCAAAGCCTCAAGGGGGTGATAGGTCACCTCCTTAGGAACATATCTAACCTAGGTTACCTTAGTCCAAAGTTGAAAAATTATCAAGTTTCGAGTTATCATGGTAAGTATGATTTTTGGAAGATTTCCCAAAATTCGGTACTAACTGGTTGACCTCTTATGTTAATGTTATTTTTTTAAATAGCATTAACATGAGAGGTTTTTTTAAAAATGTTTTGACAAGTTTTTAATTATTCAACAGTCAACAGACTAACTAAAGTCTTATTTAATTAGTTGTGTGGATGCAGATGATTGTATTAGGGTTTGTCGATTGAATACACATTAAGGGATAACACTACTCTAGGATTTTTGAAAAATCGTTTTTTTTTCGCTGTAAAAATATTGTAGAATTTTTTGCTACAGTTTTGCTGTAGCAAAAACAGTACAGTTTCGCTGTAGAAATGACAACCTTTTTCCAGTCCAGTACGTTGGATTTTTTCGATGAGTTGAAATTTAAAAATTTTATGATCGATATTCGACCGATTTTTTTTTCATTTAACGCCATTTTTTTAATCAATATTTTGAAAAAATCCCTCCTTACTGGACTAGTTTTTTATATCTACTTTCAACATATTTTTCGTTTTCGTTCTAGTTTGAAAGTTATGACCTGTGCGAATACGCCCATAGAGGACTATGAAAAAAGGAGTTTTCTATCGTCGACTACTGCGCTGCCATTTTGTTTCAAAATAATTTTAAAAAATGTTCTTTCACTTTAACACTTGCACTAACATGTATAAAAACCCGAATTTAAAAATATTATATTATTTTTCTTAAATAAATTGTGAAAAACGACCCTTGATTTTGCCCTCACAAAGGTATATTTCCCCTTAAGCTGAGACGCAAATTAGTTTTTAGTTATCAATTATTGTTTGTTTGAACATAATGAACGAATGAATCTACTAGGTGCACAACTAAGTTTCCCGGTTTTTTGACCAATAAAAAATCGAAAATTTCAAGACTAATACAAAAAATGGTTCATTCGAAGTATTGTCCCTCGCTATTCAAACATTTTTGCCATCTCTCTGCATCGTATGAATTGTACGTACGATGCAGTACGAATTTCGTACTCTTCGCCAAGTGAAAGCCACGATTTTCTGCGTTTGGGATTCTCGAAATATTTCCATTTTTCATCGCCAGTAACAATTCGATGCAGAAAACTCTTTCTGTTCTGCCGCAAAAGCAACATTTCGGAAGGGGCTCTTCGATTTTCCATTTGTCTCTCAGTCAACTCATCCGGCACCCACTTTCCTTCCTTGTGAATTTTTCCCACGGCGTGCAAACGTTTCGAAATACATTGCCGAGTAATATTTAATGCCTCGGCAAGTTGATCTTTTGTTTGAGTGTCATCTTCATCCAATAACGCTTGCAGATCGGCGTCCGCAAATGTTTACGGTGTTCCCGAGCGGTCCTTGTCCCCAGTCTCAAAATCGCCACTTCTGAACCGCTTTAGGGCGTTAACCCCACTTGTAGCGCAAAAAAAGGCCTTTTTCGTGAATTTTTTAAAAGAAAACTACAAAAAAATTTTAATCGATCAATATACCATCTTAAAGAACACATCTTGAAGAACTTTCAGTAATTTTTTTATTGAAAAATATTACATTGTTTAGTGGCAAATGGCCGTCAATGAAATAATGTTTTTATATACACGGTTTGCGGTGACCAACATTGCGGCGAAGTGGATCATCTGAAAAAAAAATGCGGATGGATTTAGTCAAATATAAGTATAAACTAGTCTTTAATCGAAGGATTTTAAAAAATATTCATTGTTCACAAAATGGCGGACAGTCAAAGTTAATGGTTCGATTTTAACGGAAAAAAAACGGCCGTTTTTTGGCTATAAAACGGCCATTTTTTTTTCGAAAAAAAAATCGAACGATTAAAGACTACATTTTTATGTATTAAATAAGCCTGCAAAATTTCAAGAAGATCGGTTCATTAGTGTTCGAGTAATCTTGGTCACCGACTTTAGAAATGCCATTTTGAGAAAAACGCGTTTAAAGTTTCTCTTTCAACGCTCTTTCAACGCGGATTCTTCTCTTTCGACGCTCATATCTCAGTCAATTTTGTTCGGATCGACTTGAAATTTTCAGGACATATTCTCAGATACTTATACTTCAAGAAAATGCAATAAAAAATCGATTTTTTCAAAATCGCAAGTGGGGGTAACCCCTTAATATGTCTACATAATTGAAATTCGGAAAATCGCAAATGAAATCGTGTACAAAAATTATTCAAAATTTCAATTTTGGTAAAGTGAGTATTCGACTAAAAATTCATCCGGATAAAAATGTCTTAGTGTGTCAACACAGGGTTAAAGACTTTTACACAAAAAATTACAGAGTGTTCTTCAGATGATACTTTTTCAAAGACCTAATTTCCCTACAAATTTACCATCGCAATTTTCTATTTAAAAAAAAAACCAAAAATACGCTGTTTTCGACTGTTGCAACTAGGCACAACCCGTCATTTGACATGAACGACGAACAACGACACGCTGCGAGCTCACTCTCGTCGTCTCCTGTCCGAAATACTTCAAAAGATACTTATACTTCAAAAAAATGCAATAAAAAATCGATTTTTTCAAAATGGCAAGTGGGGGTAACCACTTGACCATTCTTCACACGTTGTTTTTGATGGTAAATGCTGGCCGTAGGCCTCCTCAAGTAACCGCCCTGCTTCAGCTGCTGTTTTTTTCAGCTTGAAGCAGAAAAGCAATGCTTCCAAATGCTGTTTATTTGGCACAAACTTTGACATTTTCGAGGTTAGAAAAAAGGTCGTTGTGTTGCGATATTTGTTTATACTATGACTGGGTATTCTTAACAGATGTCCGAGCTATAAAGCCACCCAATTTCAGACCTGTATGCCGATTACATGTGTCGCTAGCGCCATCCATATGTGAAACGTGGGAACTTAGTTGCGCACCAAGTAATTTTGGGAAATTTTCCAAAAATCATACCTACCATGATAACTCGAAATCCTTAGACTTTGGACTGGGGTAACCTAGGTTAGATACGTTCCTAACGAGGTGACCTATCATCCCCTTAAGGCTTTGCAGTGACCTTCTTGACACCCTGTATATAAACGTGTCACGTATCAAACGGTGTTTCAACGTTTGCGCAAATCGTTCTGCATGCCGTTGCCGCAGTGGATATGCGGTCGAACGAAGAATCCCTTTGACGAATAACCAAGCGAGAAATTCCATATATCTCTCGCTCAGATTACACAACATTCCAGGCTTGATGATTGAGGCCCGTGCATCGAAGAGGGCAAATAAACGGTCCGCGGTGGCAAGCGAGCAAGAAATTGGCGAGCCCCATGGGAAAACTCGTGAACGACCAACGAATATATATCACTGTCGTGTGGCGTTGCGATTATTTTGCTCAAGTGCCTTGAATGTTAGGAAATGAAAAATAAATTCATTGGACGAGAAGAAAATTTAGATTATTCAAAAAAATGTAATTATGCCAAAGTATTTTTTTTTGGGTATCTTATGTATATTGGGGAAGTATCGAGGCGATCTTTATGAGGTTTCTACGCAGACCCTTCGGAAGGTCTGTTATGCAGGGTGGCGATGTGTTTTTTTTTCGTTCAAGGAAGCGGAGATTCTGCGCCCGATGAAAATGTGATCTTTAAGGCAGTCCTCTAGTTTCTCGGGTCGAAAAAATCGATTTTTTTTTCTCATAAATCACATCTACAACATGTGTAGAAAATGTGTGCCAAAGGATTTTTCGATATTCGAAGTGGTTCACAAGTTACGGCCCTGGAACGGAGCAGGCATGAGCTTCTCGGAGGGGCTGAGCAATTCAAACACAATAAACCGCCTCTTTGTGAAGCAGTTCAAAAAGTTATAAAGCCAATTTATGAGGATTTATCCAAAGAAGAATTGTTAAGCAGATGCCTGGGAGCGGAAACTCAAAATAATAACGAGTCGCTCAATTCGTTAATCTGGACTTTTGCTCCGAAGCACCTCCATTCTGGGCCAAAAGTGGTTGAAATCGCCACGTTTCTCGCTGTCATAATCTTCAACGAAGGATTCAAATCTATCCTGAAGACCTTGGAGAAACCATGGGAGTGAAAATCGGCCCACAAGCTAAAGGATATGTTCAACAGCGTGATAGCTCTCGGATCGACCGTTCAGAAAGGCGCACGAGTGATGTTGTAAAACAGGCCCGAATCGCGAAAAGGGAAGACGGAGCAGCTCTGCGTGACTTCCAAAGAGAAGAGTAAGGCCTATTGTATGGTCCAGGCATAGCAGATTGACGGTGAGATGAAATTTTTAGTATAAATCACATGCGCGAACTTTCAAACGCGTTTTTCTCGAAACACCATTTTTCGAAACGGCGACCACGATATTTCAGAAACTACTGCACCGATCTTGTTCAAATTTATACAGCATCTTTAATATGTTATAAGCCAGCGATTGAACTAGGATTATCGTGATTGCTTCGATAGTTTTTTTTGTACGAGCGAAAAACTTAAGAAAAAATGAGTAAAAAATAGAATGTAATTTTCAAAAGGTATAAAAAAAAGTCAATTTTTGTAATTTAGAATTCACTCTAGTTCAATCGCTAGTCTTGAATATGAAGATTAAAATGCCGTTTGGTTTTTTGATTTCAGATAAGCAGAACAGCCGCAATCTTGGTCACCGTCAAGCACCTCTTTTACTTGATGTCTTCCTGTCGGCCACTATAACCTTTATTCTATTATATATTTTGACTTCGAAAAATTTGTAAAGCTTATTTCAATGTTAGTAAAGATTATGCGAAAACAATGAGATTGATTATTTCGATGCTTTGCCCGTAAAAAATTATTGAAAAAGCCGTTAAAAAACAGCCGAGATAGTAGAGGACCGCGTTAATCAATTTTCGAAAATTGATTTTCGAAAAAAAACAGTGTATTTTTTTTATGAGTAGTATTCGTCAGAAAATTTGAGCATTGTGAGAAAAAATCAGAATTACTTTTTGAGCACAACAGGATGAAGATAATTAAATTCCGGAAACGAAACACCGCTGAAAAACTTTTTTGTGCAACTCGACAGCAAGAAAAAAATAGTCACTGATGCTTTCTAAATTCGATAAATGGAATTTAATTCAATTGAACGAAAAGTTTTTCAGGAGTATTTTGTATGCGGAGTACCGAAAAAGGTCGTTATTCCAATTTTTTTGTCTACTAGATTGTTTATTTGACATTTGGAAAAAAGGTATGTCATTCAGCAAAAAATTATTCAAAAAAACATTAACAACGTTATTGAGGTAGCCTTTGTAAAAAAAATGTAGTCCAACGGCCGGATCAATAACTCGACAATGGTTGGTCTGAAAAATAAAAAAGGTTTCATGATCTATATGAATGTAGTTCTCGTTTTGCGTAGCCGGTTTTCGAGAAAAAAAAACAATTTTCACAAAATGGCGTGTGTTAAAAAAAGGTAATCGAAAAAGTTAAAAAAGTATTATTTTGGCGAAATTTTAACTTATATTCGGGGGCTTAAAATTTTTTTAATTTCTAACAAACCAAAAACGGTTACGTGCAACGATAGCTACTGCAATTAAAAAAATGTTGGGTTTTTGAAATTAAAAATCGGACAATTATAGCTAGCGTTGAACTTCCGACCAGGTCGAGAACAATAGTTTCGAGAAAAACGCGATGGAAAGTATCCGTAAATCGTCGCGCTGTCTGCTCTCACATAATCATCTGTAACTTGGTCAATTTTCAATATTTCAACGTGATATTTTTTCACATATTCTTGAATATGTACACTATGAGAAAATGCAACTAAAAAAATCGATTTTTCAACGCGTCACGGTGGTGTTCCGTCTTAAGGGGTCTTCTCACTTTAAACGCTATAAAAAGGCTATTTTCGTGAATTTTTCTGGTAGGTTTATATTATCGATATTAATACAAAAGTTATTACAATTAATCAATACACGTTCGAAATGCATTTAAAAAAAAATTTCATGTATTTATATAACCCAAACAAACTTTAAACGCGTTTTTCTCGAAATAACGTTTTTGGGCGGCTTGTTGATAAAATTTTCGAAAATACTGAACCGATCCTTATAAAATGTCCGCCATTTTGTTATTTTTGCATATATCAAAAATCGTATGATATACGCTATAGCCATTAACTTACTGAATCTAAAACCGTTCGATTTGTTCGTTTCGGATGATCCATCTGCGAGATTTCATCAACAGCGCAGACCTACCATTTTTTCAGGACATTTTTTTAACTACCATTTTCATCTATAAATAGTGACTTTAATAAATTAAACATTTTTTAATGTATTTCGAAAGTATATTTATCAAGTGTAACAACTTTTTTATCAATATCTATAATATAAACCTGTCAAAAAAATCCATGAAATTAGCCTCTAGCCTTTTTATCATCTAAAGTGAGAAAACCCCTTAAAAAACACATGGCCACCTCAGAATCGTCACCCTGTATATCTATATCCATACATTTTTCCTTTGCCTATATAAATGTATAAAGAAGAAAATCTATTAAAAAATGAATAAAAACAATTTTAAAAATTACGATTTCTATTTATATAATATAAAATTTTATAAAATTTATATAAATGTATATATTAAGGCCTTATATACGCGAGTTCGCCGATTTTCGAAGGTACTTTTCTAGACGCGGTTGAAAAAAACGACGCATGCATTGACAACATTTTTTTTACAGATCATTTATGCACATAGTTAATTATAAGTAAAAAAATCAGAAATATTAACAAATGGCGGAGATATAACATAATAAAGTGATGGATTTTTTTTTTAAGCGCGTTGATGGTGAAAGTTCTCGGCATCGATGTGGGTGTCTGAAAAAAAGTGAACACATTTATAATTGCATAATGAATGTATCTTCAATGTGAACCATCAATATTATTTAAAAAAATTATTATTATATAAATTCGAAACTTAACATTTTTCACTCAATTTTCTGTCGGTATTTTATTTTTTATATTTTTTTTGTATAATTGAAATTTTTTTTTCTGAGCTTCACACGATAGGTGAAGATACTTAGAATATGTTGTAAAAATTTTGAAGGTATCTGAACCTTCATTCAAGAGTTAGAACTTTCACGAGGTTCAGAAAAGTGAATCGTGGAAAAACGGCTTTGAAGTTGCCGCGCCGCGCGGTATCTATTATAAATGCAATCTTAGCTTATTTTTCGAATTTTTCAATTCTGTGAAGCTCAAAATATTCCCAACCGTTCAGGCTAATGGAATGAAATTTTTTTTTAATGAAAAATCTTCAAATTTTTCGCGTACATAAGGCCTTAAGGCGTTACCCCCACTTGTAGCGCAAAAAAGGCCTTT
>OY723393.1:37492590-37515090 GCA_963210295.1 Ophion ellenae
TATCTACATATATGCATTTTTCATTCATTTTTATGTATATTAATATAATTGTGTAAATGTACATATGTATTTACAAAGTATATTTTTTCGGAGCATACACTCTTCTCGGTGACGAGTTTATGTTGTTGTTTATCGTTGCATGTGCGTGTGGGTTAAACAATAAACACTGAAAAAAACGTGTTGTCAAAAACTCGTTGGCAAAAAACGTGTTGTCAAAAACGTGTTGTCAAAAACGTGTCGTCAAAAACGTGTTGTCAAAAACGTGTTGGCAAAAACGTGTTGGCAAAAAACCGTGTAGAAAATTGGTCGAAAAATAGAAAAAAACATCGCAGGTGATGGAAATTTCTACTGATACTCGTGTTGTTCTTGTTTTGTCCAATTACATGAAAATGATAACAGGACCGACAGCATCGGAAGCAGCGAAGTGCGACGTCAAATCCAAAAGGGATGACGTGTTTCAATGTATACTTGAAGCCCACAAGTGCACATGAAGGAACATTAGAAATAACAACAATGATACAAGCGTAACCGGACGCGTGTCAGAAAAAAAGACAAGCGAACTCGTACCTGACTTCGTAGATGTACCGGGCGGAGGATTAGATTACTGCCTGCTAAGCACGAGGCTGAGTCTGGTCGCGGGCTAAACGGAGCTAGACGTGTACTACACGATGAGACGCCTCATGCCGGAGCTCTTCGCCAACAGGGATCCGAACGGTTTCGAGACTGCTCTCAGCCACGGGAAACTTTGTACGTATAACACACGGGCGACGATGTTCCCGAATTTAGGGGTAATAAATTATTCGCCGAGACCGCACACTCACACACACACACACACACACACACACACACACACACACTTCGTGCACGTCTTTACTCGTGATCACCCAAATTACATTGGCAACGAACGGATAACAATGGATAGGTGTGTCGTGTACTCGCGTAAACGAGGTGATCAGCAACAGCATAAAGGATTCGTATAGCTCCTCCTCAATCCTTTTTTAGTCCTTTCTTCGCTCCGGAGGATTCCATCGACGAGGACTGGAACTCTGTCCCAGGATAATTGTCATCAACGAAGAACCCAAACTAAGTTCACTTTTTTATTCTTCCCAGGGTTTTTGAGAAGCGCAAAAGACCTGCCAATAGAGCGAAGTTTAATTTTCCAGGACATTGGCAACTAAGACAGATAAGTATAGAATACTTAAAGTTTTTAATTAGTGTTGAATAAATTGTTATTATTAAATAACTATGAGTTATGTTGTTTATTATATATATAATAGTTAAATCAAATGCTCACGAGATAAAACGGAATTTTGAAAATTTTGAAAAACTCGACAACATGCGATCCAAAAATTTTGAAAAAAATTACACTGTTTTTTTTTCATATAATTAAATAATTTGACAAAATTTCGATTTTTTGGAGAGTGGACAACTTTTTCACCGTTCGAAAAGGTATGGAACGCCTCATATATATATACAATGGCGTGCAAAAGTTTCGGGCCAACCTTTTTTCTCAGTTATTCGACAAAATATTTGATGCCTGAACCTCTCCATCATTTTAAATATTTGCGGGAGCTATGACATGCATAACAGCGTGGTAAACTATTTTGTTTGTATAGTGTATGGTTTGTGTTCAGCGTCGAACGCGTTCGGTCAGTACAGTGTGCAAAAATATTGGGCCGCTGTCTCACCTTCTCCAGCCACACGGTTTGTTTACGTTTTCTTCCGCGCTTTCTTTCGCGTTAGTTCGAAACATAAAGAACCATGAAAACATGAGTTTTATTTCTGCCGCAATGGCGAAACACACAAAAATTGAGGTCCGCAAAGTTGTGTTAAAACTATTTGAAAAAGAAAAGAGTTCTCGTGATATTGCAAATACTTTATCTATTGGGAAAAGCACAGTAAAGCGTATTATTGCGAAATATGAATCAACAAATTCGTTGTGTGATACAAGTCGGAGCGGTAGACCACGAAAAACTTTAAAACGCGTGGACAAAATCATTAAAAGAAAGTGCGTCATCAATCTGCGAAAAACTGCAGCAATAAGTTCGCGAGAATTATGCAGTGAAAATCTTGCTGATATCTGAAGGCTGTGGGATTGATTGGGCGCGTCGGTGTAAAGGAACCACTCATTAGCACAAAGAATAAGAAGGTTAGCTTGAATTTTGCCAAAAAATATCAACATTGGACAGTATCAAATTGGCGGAAAGTTCTTTTTTCCGACGAATCCAAATTTCAATTGTTCGGACGTGATGGTCGCAAGTACGTAAGACGTCCAGCAGGTACCAGATACGATGTACGATATCAAATTCCAACGGTAAAACACGGTGGCGAAATGTTAAAGTATGGGGAGCATTTTCTAATGACGGTATTGGTCCGCTAATAGAAATCCAAGGCAATATGGACGCTGTAATGTATCGAAATATATTGCAAGATCATATGCTCTTATTTGCAAAGAAAAATATGTCGAATGGGTGGATATTTCAACACGACAATGATCCCAAACATGCTTCGTGTCTTGTGAAAAATTTCGTTGAAAGTTCGCGTTGGAACGAAGAATCACTCCAACAAGACAGAACTATGGGATCATTTGCAATATGAGTGGGAAGAGGTGCCGCAAGATCGCATCTCGAAGTTAATTGCGTCTGTACCCCGACGATGTGCTGCTGCAATCGCTGCTAAGGGCATGGCAACGAGGTATTGACTCTAGACAGAAAAGTAAACCATGTTTTGTAATTTTTATAATGTTTTATTTTCATACGCAATAGTATATGACCCAATACGTTTGCACAGTCATTAAATAAAAACTTTTCGATAATTAATTGTTGAAGAGTGATATTACTGTTTATACCACATTTTTTAAAAATATTAAGCATCTCGACGCCAATTATGAGCGTCATCACTCGTTTGTAGTTCCCGTACCATCGTATTGCTATGCAATATCCACGAAAAATAGGGTAGCCCGAAACTTTTGCACGCTACTGTATATATATATATATATATATATATATATATATATATATATATATATATATATATATATATATATATATATATATATATATATATATTACGTTAGATTATTTATATAGTATTATTAAATAAATTATGTGAGGATTATTTAAGAAGTTGTATGAAATTCCATACAAAATTATAAAGAAATTTGAATACGTTTCTAAAAAAGTTCAATACTTTCCATTTTACTCAAATAATTGTTATTTATTACTTGGTGTAATTTATTTTATTATTCATTTATTTTTAATTTATTCAATAATATGATTTTAATAAAATATTATATTTCAAATTATTTTTTAAATAGAATAATATAACATTTTCTAATTTTAATATAATTTTTTTTTAAGACAACTATAATAATCACATGTAATTGATTATAAATAAATAAAGTATACATTGTACAGTATTACACAATTCTAACTGGACAAAAGACAAGTCAGGCGAATCACTTCCAGTTGTTGGCTCGAATCGATTTACTAAGTCAGAGTATTAAAAAATGTATCTAATATAAATTAAAAATCATTTTCATTCACTTACAATATCTGAAAAACTCATATTTTTACTACAAATTATTGCAAGGTCGTTTGATGATCAAGAATTGTCTATCCATCGTTCTCCAGTCCCTATTCGAAGGTGTCTCCAACTTAAAGAAAACATTGCAATTGATCGGCAGGACGAGCAATCTCGAGAGATAAATCGATCCGGTACTTGATTAGGGTGACACAAGTTTTTGTCCGTTTAATCAACTCCACCCTTGTCCGATTGTGCGTGACGTGTGAAGAAGTTCAAGTGTATCGGATCGACTTTCTTCTCTCTCTCTCTCTCTCTCTCTCTCTCTCTCTCTCTCTCGCACTCTCTCTCTCTCGCTCTGTCTCTTCCTCTGTTTATCTTGAGAGAGAGAGAGAGAGCGAGAGAGAGAGAGAGAGAGAGGGGGCGGGAGGGAGAGAGAGATGTATAACAGGTCGCGAAACTTTTGCCGTTATAAGTTGGCAAATAAGTGCGGACCGTTTTTGCCAAAGGTTATACTTTTCTTGGTTCGTGCGTCGTGCCAAAGTGAACCGACGCGTGATATAGATTTCCGTCTCGCGTTTATACGACTATGACACGTGGGAATGAATTTTGTCAGAGTTCCCGTTGAAAATACGGCAATGTCAGAACACGAAAAAAATATCCGACACGAGACTCGACGATTTTGCAAACGGTAATCATTAATATTTTAATAGAAAAATCAAGTACTTTTAATTTAATTTGAATAATATTTTTTTATTATTTTTCAAACTAAAGGTAAACATTCAAAAGACAAAAATTGTGAGATTCAAAAAGGGGGGTAAGATTAACAAAAGACAAAATTGTAAAATTCAAAGGGGGATGGAACGAGAAAAACCAGAAATGGAAATACAACAACCAAGAATTAAAAATAGCAATGCAATACCGTTATCGGGGAGTATTTTTTCTTTACAGGAAACAGCTTAAAAAAACGCATAAAAAATATAACGGAAAAAATGAGAAAAGTCACCAACGCGACATGGGGAACATTTAAAAGGGCAAATCCCCAGGATAGGTATAACCTTAACGAGGTAGGATATGTTCAATCCAATTATCATGTAGGCAAGAACATAAATTAAGCATATGGAAACGAACAATACTATCAGATGTTTTTTATTCAAATTTTTTTGATTTTTCACGCCGTGACACCCATATTAGCTGCATATGAGCATAACGTAGTTACGTCACGTCATGCCGCCAATATAAGCTCGATAGGAAGACTACAATTTCTTCACGCCGTAACACCCACTTGAGCCCCAAATGCACTCACTTATTGTTGTACATTCGTGAGGCGATGTTGCTAGTGCTGCGGAATTCACTGCATGCATACTCGCGTGAGAACAACTTTGCTTCATATGGATTTCTTATTGTGAATCATCATATCATGCAAATATGTCTTAAAGGCGAGCCTCATAAGGGGCACATGGCTGTGATTTTCTATGCCTCAGAGAAGATCTCCATATTATGCCAATATGAGCTACATCCCAGATAGACAGTCATGGTCATCACGCCGTGCATACAATTGATAAAGCCAATTTTACAGCATTTTGACTACATGTCGTGATGCAAAGCCGTCAACCCATGTAGTATCGTGAATGTCCAAAACATTTTCATCTCAATATGTCGTTTACAGATGCATCGTATGTTTGGAGCACGTCGAACTCACATCGCTGTGTTCAAGTGTCCGCAATTTGCAGATTAATATCTGCAAATTTTACGTCATATGAAAGTCATCCAATGACTTGTGTTGATGAATTCACTGAGTCAGCAGTGCTAGTAGACATGCCATGCAAGCAATATGACGGCGATATACATGTTTGTCAGTGATACATTCGATGGGCGGAACATAACGGCGATATGCGTGTTTCTCAGTGATACATCCTATGATGGCGATATGCATGTTTCTAAGTGATACATTCGATGAGCGCAATATGACGGCGATGTGAATATTTGTCAGTGATACATCCCACGAGCACATCATGATGGCGATATGCATGTTTCTTAGTGATACATTCCATGACGGCGATACGCATGTTTTCAGTGATACATTCGAACAGCGCAATATGACGGCGATATGCATTTTTCTCATTGATACATCCCATGAGCGCAATCTGACGGCGATATGCATGTTTCTCAGTGATACATCTTATGACGGCGATATGCATATTTCTAAGTGATACATTCGATGAGCGCAATACAACGGTGATATGTATATTTGTCAGTGATACATCCCACGAGCACAATGTGCTGGCGATACGCATGTTTTCAGTGATACATTCGATGAGCGCAATATGTCCGCGATATGCATGTTTCTAAGTGATACATCCCATGAACGCTATATGACGGCGATGTGTATATTTGTCAGTGATACATCCCACAAGCACATTATGATGGCGATATGCCTGTTTCTCAGTGATACATTTCATGACGGCGATACGCATGTTTTTAGTGATACATTCGATGTGCGCAATATGACGGCGATATGTATATTTGTGAGTGATACATCCGACGAGCACAATGTGATGGCGATATGCATGTTTTCAGTGATACATTCGATGAGCGCAATATGTCCACGATATCATGTTTCTAAGTGATACATTCGATGAGCGCAATATGTCCGCGATATCATGTTTCTAAGTAATACATCCCGCGAGCACATCATGATGGCGATATGCATGTTTCTCAGTGATACATTCGAAGAGCACAATATGACGCCGATATGCATATTTGTCAGTGATACATTCCATGAACGCAATATGACGGCGATATGCGTGTTTCTCAGTGATACATCTTATGACGGCGATATGTATATTTGTCAGTGATACGTCCTACGAGCACAATGTGATGGCGATATGCATGTTTCTCAGTGATACATTCCATGATGGCGATATGCATGTTTTCAGTGATATATTCGATGAGCGCAATATGCCCGCGATATGCATATTTCTCAGTGATACCTCGCACGAACACATTATGATGGCGATATGCATGTTTCTCAGTGATACATCTTATGACGGCGAAATGCATGTTTCTCACTGATACATTCGATGAGCGCAATACGACGGTGATATGCATAAAAATCAAGAATGATATAAATAGGCAAAGACACAAATAAAGTTTACACAAGTTTTAAAATGGCCAGGTAGGTAGCGCGCTCAGCTCTAGAATTAGAAGACGTAGGTTCAAACCGTAGGTAGGTAAACATTTTTACTAGGCAGGATACATGTTAATCCATATGAAATCCTTCATAAAGCATATGAAAATAAAAATACTATCAGATTTAATCAACATGTTCGATCAACAATTTTTGATTTTTTAATTTTTCACGCCGTGACACGCATATGAGCTCCATATTACCACAAAATAGTTACGTCATGCCATATCGCCAATATAAGCTCCGTAGGAGCACTACAATTTCGTCACGCCGTGACACCCATATGAGCCCCATATGCACTCACGTATTGTTAGATATTCGTGAGCCGATTTTGCTTGTGTGATGAATTCACTGCATGCTTATTCGCGTGAGAACAACTTTGCTTCATTTGGATGTGTTATTGTCAATCATATGTGATGACAATATGACTTCAAGGGGAACTCCCATAAGGGATACACAGTTGTGAGACTTTCTATGCCGCAGAAAAGATGTACATATGATGCCAACATGAGGCACATCGGTCTATCTGGGATGGATCTATCTGGGTATTTAAAAATTATAATTTAACATTTTCCAGAACAATTCCCCAAGATGAAAAAATGATGATTTATTCTTTCATTTTTTATTCCACTCCCTTGCACGTGTCGATTTTGCCCAAAGGTATGCGCCAAGCCTTATAATGGGACACCAATCAATCAACCTCCAAAGAGATCGCTAAGAAGCTCACAGCACTAGAGAACCCAAAAAGGCTCTCAGGGTCACAAATGGCCGCACATACAAGAAGAAGGAGATGAGCCACTCGGAACGCGGTAGGGTCGGATGTTGAAAGGGTATAACGAGAACACGAAGGGTACGGTTGGATAAAATGGTAGATGTGTTACGGCGTGAGGTCCACCCCGGGTAAAGTGAGGTCGTAGAGGTCAGCAGTGGGATAATAGGGACAATAAATGGCGGCGGTTCGTCCTTTGTAGAGCGGTCACCACAACGGAGCACACACACGTGGGCACCCTGGTCCCCGTGTGCGTTCTTCTTCCCAATGTTGACAGCCTGCCACACAACGCACCTTATTGTCGTTACCATTACGCCCCCCCCCCCCCAACCCTAAACCCTGCTATTTACCGCGTCTATGACCGGATCCAAAAATCTCCCGCTTGGAACCGTCTCCACCACAGATGGTGGCAAAAGGGTGCCGCGTTTGGTCCAACAGACGTCATTGGAGAGCGTGCCGCCGCACCTTATCGAGATGGCGATAGGGGAGGCTCGTCGCACTTCCGGACGTTGTGCCGGCTCGAGTCGACCACGAAATTGGACGGGACACCACTGGGGCGGGAAAGGATCGAAAGGGCTTTGTGAATAAGGACCGCACTCTCAACCAATATTCACCACAAGGGCGAGACACAATGCTACCGAAATGTGACTCTCCATGCTTTGGGAAAATGCACTCATTGTGATGGCAAAAGCTTCACGTGACAGAATGTTTCGGAGACTTTTTGAAAGTTACGAAAATGAAGCGGTGTAAAAAAGTTTTTTCATAAAAAAAAATATTTAAGTGTTTTCTATTGATAAGTGGATAAACGTATGGAAAAATCAGATGGTCATACGATAGGAAATGTTATACAGTATGTTCTGTCTGAATTTAAAGTGAATCGGACGAAAGGATTTTGAGATCGGACACCCTTCACCAAAAGCTTTATGTAGTGGTCAATTTTTTTAATTTTACAAAATCTTTTTCACATATGAAATTTGAGACCCTCGGCTCTAACACTATGGTACAAAGACAATTACAGCCATCGCTAGGAAATTCTTTATATACAATCAAAATTAGAATGTTTTAAATGCAATTTTCTAATGAACATAAATTAAATAAATGTAAATGTAATTCATATATAAAATAGTAGATTAATATATGATCATAATGAGAAGTAAATTAAGATAATGAAATATTATCTCTTAACTAGAATGTCTTAATTATAACTTGTCAATTAAAATTACTTTGATATAAATGCTGAATTAAAATGTTTATAATAGGATTTTGCAATTAAATTTTTTTACATATAATTTCTCCATTACTAGGCCTTCTCACTTTAGACGCTAAAAAAGGCTATGTTCATGCATTTTTTTAAGTAGGTTTATATTATAGATATTGATATAAAAGTTGTTACTCTTCATAAATACACTTTCGAAATACATTTCAAACAAATTATTTATTTGTCACTATTTAGAGACGAAAATGGTAGTTAAAAAAAGTCCTAAAAAAATCGTAGGTCTGCACTGTTGATGAAATCTCGGAGATGGATCATCCGAAACAAAAAAATCAAACGGTTTTAGATTCAGTATGTTAATGGCTATAGCGCATGTCATACGATTTTTGATATATGCAAAAATAACAAAATGGCGGACATTTAAAAAAAAACAAAAAACGTGTTTTTTTTCACCGGTTTTGGCAAAAAAGTAGTAAACATCGAAATTTAAAAAAATCCTTAATATGCGCTATAGCTATAGTTGTAAAGGATATGTGGATAAAATTTCATAAGGATCGGTTCACCAGTTTCGAAGATTTTATCAACAAGCCGTCAAAAAACGTTGCTTCGAGAAAAACGCGTTTAAAATTTGTTTGGGTTACATAAATACAAAAAAAATGTTTTAATGTATTTCGAAAGTGTATTTATTATGTGTAACAACAATTATATCAATATCTGTAATATAAACCTATCAAAAAATTTTATGAAAATAGCCTTTTTTAGCGTCTTAAGTGAGAAAACCCCTTACAATTTCTCATTTAAAATTTCTCAATCATAATTTCTCAATCAACATTTTTTAAATACAATTTGTCAATCAAATTTTTTTAAATTTAATTTCTCAATCAAAATTTCTTAAATATACGTCTCAAACATAATTTCTTGAATATAATTTTTTAAATATAATTTTCCAATTGAAATTTCTCAAAAATAATTTTCCAAGTAACCCTTGTCGAGAAGGATCGCCCTTGTCGGTGTTCATCCGTGTCAGCGACGTCTACGCAACGAATGCAAGCACGATACGATCGAGAGCGTCTCGCCAAGGACTCCTTACCTTTGTACACGCGACAGCCAATTTTACCATTACTTTTTCCCACCGAGTGGCATTTTATTTCTCCGCTCTGATTGTGAGTGACGTGCACTGCGATTCGCTAAAACCTATGAGGAAAGAAGACGCGGCAGGAGATGAAAAATATATAGAGGCGTCGTAATACCATTACGGCAGCGGAAAAGGGCTGGGTAGAAATTGGAAGAAAAATATATGCGAGAAGTGTATTAAAACGAAACGCGTTTTACTGTGTGCTCGCCTTTCTTCGTGCCCGAGTCTTCTGTGTGCGTAGGTGTGTGTGTATTGGAATAGGTCGCAATTGACTGCATGGAAGAACCTTTTTACCCGGTCATATGAACTTTCTCGCTTTCTCTCTCTCTTTACATCCTTTATATATATATATATATATATATATATATATATATATATATACAGGGTGAGGCACATAAAGTGTTACAGAGCAATAGCACTCAAACTATTGATCATATCCAAAAATATTTGTGACAAAAGCTTCAGTATCCGAGAAGGCCGTTATACTGGACCAACCTATTTTTTGTATCGGTGGAGGCGCTGAAGCTACGTCAAGGTCAACTCCACTTTTTAAATGGAATGGTACATTTTTTCAACCACCTTGTGGAGCACCTCAAGCCGCATAAAAAACATTAGGTGGTCAAAGTCGTTCAACGTCATTCAAGGTCGGTATCTATGATACAAATCTAAATATCTCGGATCACTACTAAATATTTGGTAGCGATCCGAGATATTTAGTTTTGTGTTTCATTTTAATAGGTGACCTTGAATAACCTTGAACGACTTTGACCCCCTAATGTTTCCATGCGGCTTGAGGTGCTCCACAAAATGGAGAAATTGAAGAAAAAATGTACCATTCCGTTTAAAAAAGTGGAGTTGACCTTGACGTAGCTTCAGTGCCTCCACCAATCAAAAAATAGGGTGGTCCAATATGACGGCCTTCTTGAACACTTTAACTTTCGTCTGAAACATTTTTGGATATGGTCAATAGTTTGAGTGCTATTGCTCTGTAACACTTTATGTAAATATATATATATATATATATATATATATATATATATATACACAAGGTGAGGATATATATACAGGGTGTTTCGCACATGGACCGACACATTTTTTTTGGAGGATTGGGAGGGTCATTTGCTTCTCTTTTCACCTTTTCTTTCCTTAGTGTCATGGTAATCAAGATATCATTTGTTTTTCGTTTTTTGTAATTACCCGAAATTTCGCTTCTAAAACATCGTAAATTTTTGTTTGTGGTTGTAATCGCACGAAATAACTTTTGTCGTATTCTGAATTGTATACTTATTATAAATAAATCATTATTTGATACAATTGGTTCCAAGAAAATGACTTATGAGCTTCCAAAGTCTACCGAAATGTGAGTCTACTGGAGTAGACTCTACGGAAGTCTACTGAAAAAACGAGAAAAAAATCATAGCCCAATTGCCGTGACACTTAGGACATAGGGTCTAAGGGTGAAAAAATTAGCAAATTACCCCCTACCGCAACCCCCAATAAATGCGTCGATCCATGCGCCTAACACTCTGTACACACAGACACACACACACACATATATATATATATATATATATATACAAGTGCATACTAAGATGACGAAAGTGTGACAGTGGTATGGTGAGATGAGAATAAGAAACGCAAAAAAATCTGGGGTATAAAGACGCCTGGGAATGCGCAGCTTCAAAGAATGAAAGACCATCCATGCAAAGACGATTCATGTTAGCTTTTGCGGTTTCGCTTTGGTATTTATTAGGCGTGGATTTTAGGGTTTATACGAAGGTTATTATGAAGAAAACATTTTCTACATGATTGCAAAAAGACCCCCCCCATAAAGGGGTATGCATTAGCTTGTCATTTTTGAAATATTATTTTTTATTAAATAGTTTTATAGCCATGGATGTCAACTTTAATTGGCAACAAAATCTTTGTAAACATTGCAAAAATTGACCGAGATATAAGGATTTTTGTGGGGGGTCAGAGGGCCACTGTGCTATGGCGAATCACTCCTGTGATTCACCCTTTTTACTTTTTTTCTTCGCGAAACTGTTTCATGAACCGGTGTAAGTCGTATCTCAGGATCTTCGAGTCCGATTCACTTTAAATTCGGACAGAGCGTAGTTTATAACATTTTCTATCGAATGTTTTTTTTTCCTACGTTTATCCACTTGTTAATAATTAATGATTGAAGTAGTTTTATTAGTCAAAAATCGAACTTTTGTCTACAGTTTGAAATCGGCGTAATTTCCAAATTAAAAAAAATGATCCGATGATACCAAAATCTCATTGTTATGCTGAAAGTAAATGTTTTATTTTCATTTCCAGACAACCCTAGTTGCCAGAAGCACTTGCCTCGATTGGCCATGCAGCAACGGCGGGACATTGCTTAAATAATAATAATTTCGCCGTTTATCAATTTTTTCACGAAAAAAACTCAAACTTGGCAGGAGCGTGAATGAATGGCCTGCCCTCAATGTTTTCTGACAAAAGACATCGCTTAACCTTGCGTTAACACACTGGGTCATTTTGACCCGGACGAATTTGAAATGCTCATTTTCCCAAATTTGAAAGTTTTCAATATTTTCTTACAACAATTCGATTTTATACTTTCCGAATTTCAATTATGCACACATATTAAGAAATGCGCAAAGTGTATCCCCGATTTTTTTCAATGAAAACCAAGCGAAGGTTTGTTAATGGCAGGTGGATGTGTCACAATCGGGGAAAAACATAAGTGTGTCAACGAAGGGTTAAGTGTCCGCTTTTGATTTTGTTGAAACTCATGTATGTGATAAAGCATCGAAAACGATTGGACACGTATTTTTTTTTAATCGGCGGAAAACGGTTTCAAGAGGAGAAACCACCCCTCAAAGAATGGCGTGTCAGGGGGTGATTTTGCAGTTTCACGCATAAGCAGTCCACCGATCCGACTGAAACGAAAACCAAAAGTTTTCTAATGCAGAGCGATGAAAAATCGACTATAAAAGTATTTAATAAAAATTACATTGAGGGGTGACACGCGTTTTTTACGGGGTGGTTTCCACCCTTAAAACCGTTTTCTGTAAAAAAAAACGTGTCGAATAGTTTTCAATGCTTCATCACATACCTGAGTCAAAAAAAAATCGAAGGCGTGATGTTCCTTTTAAGTCTCATTATAATTATATCCTCCAGTACTCCTTATAGTTCCGTTCCGACATTAATAATCAATATTAAATATCAATAATTTCGCACCCACATTGAATCCTCGAGGGCGGAATCTTCCTTTGACCCTTATTATATATCCTCCAATAATCCTGATAATTCCGTTCTAATATTAATAATCAATATTAAATATCAACAAGTTCGCACTCACATTGAATCCTCCAATTAATTTAACACTGAACATCCCCGTAAAATCCTTCGCGACATCGATAATCCAACTATCACCTATTCTCCCGTTCGTCTTTTCCTCTCGTTCCTTATTTCTCCTTCGCCGTCTCGTCGTGACTCGTCCCGCACGCCACCATTCTTACCTCAAGCTTTTCGAATGCAATTTTAAACTCGCGGCTTCTGCAAATCGCTCGTAAATTTTACGACCACGATCACGTCCTACACGCTCTTGTGGAACGTGTCGATGTCGCGACGTCGATGCGAGCTACGCTGGAGCGCGCCACTGCATTTACACTTTTCCACCGTGTGCTCGTTATACAGGGTGTCCCAGAACTGATGGGAGTCCCTGAAATGGGGGGTTGGGGGCGAAATCCTGAGTCGATCGATATAAGTATGTATGGGTCTCAGATCAACCCCTGAATTGTTAGTCATTTTTAGAGGCGGGCCAATCAGGTGCGCCCGCCTTTAAAAATTAATAACAATTCAGGGGTTGATCTGAGACCCATACATACTTATATCGATCGATTCAGAATTTCACGACCAACCCCCCATTTCAGGGACTACCATCAGTTCTGGGACACCCTGTATATATGTACAGTACTGGGACAAAATTAAGGGGTTACCCCCACTTGCGATTTTGAAAAAAATCGATTTTTTATTGCATTTTTTTGAAGTATAAGTATCTGAGAATATGTCCTGAAAATTTCAAGTCGATCCGAACAAAATTGACTGAGATATGAGCGTTGAAAGAGAAGAATCCGCGTTGAAAGAGCGTTGAAAGAGAAACTTTAAACGCGTTTTTCTCAAAATGGCATTTCTGAAGTCGGTGACCAAGATTACTCGAACACTAATGAACCGATCTTCTTGAAATTTTGCAGGCTTATTTAATACATAAAAATGTAGTCTTTGATCGTTCGATTTTTTTTCGAAAAAAAATGGCCGTTTTATAGCCAAAAAACGGCCGCTTTTTTTCGTTAAAATCGAACCATTAACTTTGACTGTCCGCCATTTTGTGAAAAATGATCATTTTTTAAAATCCTTCGATTAAAGACTAGTTTATACTTATATTTGACTAAATCGATCCGCATTTTTTTTTTCAGATGATCCACTTCGCCGCAATGTTGGTCACCGCAAACCGTGTATATAAAAACATTATTTCATTGACGGCCATTTGCCACTAAACAATGTAATATTTTTCAATAAAAAAATTACTGAAAGTTCTTCAAGATGTGTTCTTTAAGATAGTATATTGATCGATTAAAAAAGTTTTGTAGTTTTCTTTGAAAAAATTCATGAAAAAGGCCTTTTTTGCGCTACAAGTGGGGGTAACGCCTTAATAACAGTTCAGGGGTTGATCTTAGACCCAACATACTTATATCAATCGACTCAGAATTTCACCCCTAGCCCCCCATTTCCGAGACTACCATCAGTTCTGGGACACCCTGTACACGTATCCGTATATATGTATATATACACGTAAAAGCGGGAAACACCTCGAAAATTGTCGAAAATCTGGCGATCAACGGATTCAAGCACAAATAGTATACAGAGTACACACGCGCGCCCACGCCTCTATGCAAATAGTGTTTGACAAACTTCGAAACTCCGATTGATTATTCAACGATACAATATTTACGATTCTCTCGGCATCATTATTCGAACGATTGAATATTTGACGCAATCTTTGCGATCGATTATTCAATGACAAGAAAGAAAATGTAGATCAATCTATCAATTTGTTCGAAAGAGTATTTATTGAAATATACTGGGTGGGAAAAAAATAGAGTACGAATAAGTTAAGTTGGTCTAAAAAATTAGTTCTTAGTTTTTCGACTGGACTAACTTTATCGTACTCTATTTTTTTCTACGTTATATATTTAAGTAACATAAAAAATGTTACTTAAAAAAAAAACTTTTTATCGTTCCTTTCACTGCAGAAAAAGAAACAGGAGAACCAATCAATTTCTTCGAAATTCAGGTTGATTCGGCTTTTTCTTTTGTCAGTGAGAGAATCCATGGAATGTGTTTGAAAGGTAAAAACCGGGATGTGTGCATTTATATATCATTTTTTTTTCTTTTTGGACTGAAGTTACTTTTTCGTACCTACTTTATTTATTTTCTGTCGTAGGTAGGTCATAAATAATCGAACGAAGAAATGCATCGATCGATTCTCCTTTTTCTGTCTTGTCAGTGAATACTTACGGACAGACAGCAATACTTGATCGGAACAGTATTTTTCGGGATGAATCAGGTGTACGATTGAAATGGGACACCCGGTATACATGGACATCTTTTTTTTTCCTTTAAAAAAATAAACCAACTGTTCTTTTATTTTTCAACTTTATCTTTTTACTGTTCACTTTCTTTGCCTCGTGTTGTTTTTCGTACTATTTTTAAATTCCACTTCCACAGGCACCCTCGCTGAAAAAAAAATTACGCATAATTTAGATCCGTCGTCCGTCCGAATGGTAAAGAATCGAAACTAAAAAGTGCTGACGCCCTCGTGGCGAGTGTTGATTCAAGCCCAAATACATGTGTGTGTGTGAAGGGGGGGGGGTATACATACATACATGCATATATATATATATATATATATATATAGTTCTATATATATATAGAATAAGGATTTCGAATGATCATGGTATCATTTTTTGAAAATTTCTCAAAATTACGTACTAACTCGTTTACTTCTTATGTTAATGCTATTTTTAAAAAAATAATCTGCATAAGAGGTATTTTAATTTTTTGACGAGTTTTTAATTATTCAACACGTCTTGTATCGGTGTGTGTCGATTGAACACACATTAAGGTATAGCACCACTCTAGGATTTTGGACAAATCGTTTTTTTTGCTTAAACAGTACTTTGGGTTCATAAAAACAATATGCAATTGGTCCTGTAAGGACATTTTTTTTTAAGGTTCAATTATCGCATTTGCCGCAGCGCCTCGGACTTCTTTCAGGCGCCTCGTACAACTTTAAGGCCTTATATACGCGATTTCGCCGATTTTCGAAGGTACTTTTTTAGACGCGTTAAAAAAAAATGACGCAAATATTGACAACATTTTTTTAAAGATCATTTATGCACATGGTTAAGTATATGGAAAAAAAAATCAGAAATATTAACAAATGGCGGAGATATAACATAATAAAGCAATGTATTTTTTTTACGCGCGCGTTGATGGTGAAAGTTCTCGGCATCGATGTGGGTGTCTGAAGAAAAAAAAACGAACATATTTATAATTGCATAATGAATGTATCGTCAGTGTGGACCAATAATATCAATAAAAGAATTATTATAATAAAAATTCGAAACTTAAATTTTTTAGCTGAATTTTCTGTCGGTTTTTTATTTTTAATATTTTTTTGTGTCAATGAAATTTTTGTTTCTGTGGTTCACACGATAGGCGATGATACTAAAAATATGTTGTAAAAATTTCAAAGCGATCTGAACCGTCGTTCAAGGGTCAGAACTTTCACAAGGTTCAAAAAAGTGAATCGTGGGAAAATGGCTTTGAAGTTGGCGCGCCGCACGGTATCTATTATAAATCCACTCGTACCTTATTGAAAATATTCCCAACCGTTCAGGCTAATGGAATCAAAAATTATTTTTAAAATACAAATTTTCGGGTATATACGGTCTTAAACGCGTTTTTCACGAAACCACTATTTTCAAACTGGGAGGACGGATTAATCGAACACTTTTGCATGGATCGATTTGAAATGTTGATAGTAGCTTTACAATTACATTCTCTATGGGATTACGTAGCCGTTTTTTTTTTGTATTAGATGTGATTTTTTTTATAAACAATTTACTGCTCATTTTTTAGGCAAAAAAACGATTTATTTCTTTCGTAGTGGGCCATTTTTTACAATTTGATTTAAAAAATCCCTACGTAGTCCCATAGCTAAAAATATATAGATAATGCTTTTTTTTGGTTTTTGCGCCAGGTTTTATACTTTACGAGAAAACCGTCCTCCCGAGAATCTATTTGTAAAAATCACGTTTTTCAATATGTGCTCTGTCGCCGCCATTTTGAATTAAAGATCCCAAACAAATTATTTTCTATACGTGTCAAATAAATATGTGTTAAATAAACCCTTCTCAGAAGAAATCCTATTCCTTTGTTCATACTTCTAAAATAAATTGTCAAATTTAGGCCTTATTTTCTGCCGCTAGAGTGGTGTCATCCCTTAAGCTAAGACGCAAATAAGTTTTTAGTTACCAGCTATTGTCTGCTTGAACATTATGAACGAGTTAGTACCTAATAGTACAGTCGTGGTGTATATTGGAATCGAAAAAAAAATCGACGCAGGCTAGTTCTTTGACAGGTGATTTTGTAGGTGAGACGGGTGCTAAATCCAAGATTGCCTAAAAATCGGGGTGTAGGATTTTTTTTTAGAAGATGAAAGGGGATGGGGGTGGATAAATGCCAAACCACGACCCCCATGAGGTTAGCGCTGGGAGACAAAATGTTCAGAAAAATCCGGGTTTTATTTTGGTCCACAGCGCCGAGGTCGTGGAAGTTCATTTTGGGGGTGGAAAAGTAGGGTGAAATTTTGACAAATCAGTTTTCATTCGATAACTCTTTAGGAAAAATTCATACATTTTTTGTTCAAATGGGAACGTTGTAGCCCTTGAAAAGACGCGTCGATCGAGTATTTGATCATCCCTCTCCAATAATATCTTCACCCCCAAAAGAATGGTTGAAGTAAAAACAAAAAAAAATTTTATTGAATAACTCAAAAACAATCTATTTTTCGGGGATGGTTTAAATGTACGAAATGTAGAAAATAATTTTCTCTATATTTTCATTTCTACGGGCCACCCTCGAATTTTGCTTTTTCGAACCCCTCTCAGCGATTGAAAATTCAAAATAAAATTCTGCGAAAACTATTGGCCGAAAGTAAAGAGATACGAGTTTGGCGCTGTGGACAAAAATGTAGCTGAGGGTTCGGGCTACAAATTCTTCCACGGCGGTGAATTCGCGCGGTCAATATTTTTCCCAGAATTTCATTTTGAATTTTCAACCCCCAAGAGGGGTCGGAAAATCAAAATTCAACGGTCGTCCATAGAAACGAAAATATAGAGAAAATTATTCTCTACATTTCGTACTTTGGCACCAAACCCGAAAAATCGATTGTTTTTGAGTTATTCCATAAACAATTTTTTTGTTTATATTTTAATAATTTGTTTGATGGTGAACATATTATCGGAGAGTAATGATCAAATACTCGATCGACACTTGAACAAAAAGTTTACGATTTTTTCCTAAAGAGTTATTGAATTAAAACTGATTTTTCAAAATTTCACCCCACTTTTTCACCCTCAAAATGAACTTCCACGACTTCGGCGCTGTGAACAAAACTAAAGCCCGGATTTTTCTTAACATTTTGTCTCACGGCGTCGACCTCGTAGGGATTGTAGTTTGGCATTAATCCACCCCATATCCTTTCATCCCTTAAAAAAACCCTACACATCGATTTTTAAGCAAACTTGGATTTAGCACCCGCGGCACCTACAAAATCACCTATCAAAAGACTAGCCTTCTCCTAATTTTCTCCGATTTCCGAATTTTTCAGCGACAGCACGACTGTACTATAATTTAGGGAAATTTTCCAAAAATCATACTTACCACGATAACTCGAAATCCTTAGACTTTGGACTAAGGTATCCTAGGTTAGATATGTTCCTAACGAGATGACCTATCACCCCCCTTAAGGTCTATCACCCCCTTACCCCCTTAAGATCTATCACCCCCTTACCCCCTTAAGGTCTATCACCCCCTTAGCCCCTTAAGGTCTATCACCCCCTTACCCCCTTAAGGCCTATTACCCCCTTAAGACCTATCGCCCCCTTGCATCGACCTTCCTGACACCCTGTATATATTAGGCAGAACGTGTCTTTGATCTCCACGCCGAATTCGTCGGTTGGTATCCTGCCAGAACACAGAGAACCTCCCTTTCGTAACTTTCTCGCACTCCGAGTTAACTCCGCGAAGGGTTTTCCCTTCTCGTTTCGTTCGGTCTTTTATTTGCGCGATTTATCGCCAACTGCGGCGAATAATCGTGCGCACAACCCGCGTTTAAAGGGAATAACATAGAGGACGTTTCGCCGGGTGTTTGCCGCGTTAAGATCCAACAACAGGAACACACGGAGGTAAAAACTTTAATAAAAAAAAAGATTCATGGATATCAGCGTAAAAACCGCGTTAGAGGTAGGCTCAAACCTGCGGGACGAATAATCATTGAGGGCAGACTTCAAAATTAAGGTGTAGTTGTCCTGTCTTGTGAAATTGTAGATAGATATGCTGATCGAGGGTGGTCATTGAAAAGTAGAGATGTTGAGGGTCCTCGAGCTCACTGCAAAGTCTGTGGAGGATTTTAAAATTTGATTGATTATGATCTACATATTTTTTGAATAATTTGGATACACGTGTGTATTAAAATTATAATTAAAATGGATGCTGTGAAATTTATTATTTAAGGGGTTACCCCCACTTGCGATTTTGAAAAAATCGATTTTTTTTATTGCATTTTTTTGAAGTATGAGTATCTGAGAATATGTCCTGAAAATTTCAAGTCGATCCGAACAAAATTGACTGAGATATGAGCGTTGAAAGAGAAGGATCCGCGTTGAAAGAGCGTTGAAAGAGAAACTTTAAACGCGTTTTTCTCAAAATGGCATTTCTGAAGTCGGTGACCAAGATTACTCGAACACTAATGAACCGATCTTCTTGAAATTTTGCAGGCTTATTTAATACATAAAAATGTAGTCTTTAATCGTTCGATTTTTTTTTTCGAAAAAAATGGCCGTTTCATAGCCAAAAAACGGCCGTTTTTTTTCGTTAAAATCGAACCATTAACTTTGACTGTCCGCCATTTTGTGAAAAATGAATATTTTTTAAAATCCTTCGATTAAAGACTAGTTTATACTTCTATTTGACTAAATCCATCCGCATTTTTTTTTCAGATGATCCACTTCGCCGCAATGTTGGTCACCGCAAACCGTGTATATAAAAACATTATTTCATTGACGGTCATTTGCCACTAAACAATGTAATATTTTTCAATAAAAAAATTACTGAAAGTTCTTCAAGATGCGTTCTTTAAGATGGTATATTGATCGATTAAAAAAGTTTTGTAGTTTTCTTTAAAAAAATTCATGATAAGGGCCTTTTTTGCGCTACAAGTGGGGGTAACGCCTTAAAATCAAGATGTATTTCTTTCTAAAATCAAGATCATGTACATGATTATTTTTAAATAAGTGATATTTTTTAAATATAGTAACTGATAGTTTCGAAAATATTAATCGATAATTCTATTGGTCCTATTGGTATATTCTAAATATGTATAGATACATTCAAAACAAACTGTTATGTCTATTATGGCATATTATGTTTATTATTGTATGGTTATTTATACAGGGTGTCCCTCTTACCTCTACGACCCGAAATGACTCGAAATAATATCGACATCACAAAAAAACGTTCCAGACAAAAGTTGTACGGCGTAAAGGGGGCCATCCAATGGGGCCTATTTTTCTTTTATTTCGGTTGAGGCGCTGACGCACAGTGAAAGTCACCTCCACTTTTTTGAATGAAAGGGTACATTTTTTTCAACCTTCTTGTGGAACACCTCAAGCCGGATAAAGACATTAGGGGGTCAAAGTCGTTCAAGGTCATTTCGAACACCGAAATACAAATCGAAATATCTCGGATCACCACCAAATATTTGGTAGTGATCCGAGAAATTTAAATTTGTGTCATCGATACTGACCTTGAATGATCTTGAACGACATTGACCCCAGAATGTTTTTATGCGGCTTGAGGTGCTCCACAAGATGGTCGAAAAAAATGTACCATTCCATTTAAAAAAGTGGAGGTGACCTTCACTGTGCGTCAGGGCCTCCAGCGAAATAAAAAAAATTGGTTGCATTTGATGGCCCTCTTCACACCGTACAACTTTTTTTGGGAACATTTTTTCGTGACGTCGATAATTACCGAGTTATTTCGGGTGGTATTTAAATTAGACTGCACCACCGATCGATATTTAAAAAAATATGTCGCCGCCTTAATTGTGTATATATGAATAAATAAAATAATAATACAAAATATATTTCTATTTAAATTTGAATATTTATAAATATGTATATAAAAACTAATATATAAATACATTAAAATAAGACTACACTATCAATCACTTTTTTTTTAAATATCGTTGGTTTAAAGATTATTTTTCGATAATTAAATAAATATAGAATAGTACAAATATATATATATATATATATATATATATCTATTTATTTATTTATCCATTTGATTATTTATAAATATAGGAACTATATCATCGCTATTCGAAAATTAAATATATATATATATATACATATTTTTTTTTTTTAATTTCGAATAGCGATGACATAGTTCCTATATTTATAAACAATCAAATAGATAAATTTTCACAGCAAATAATAATACAACAAATTTAAGTATTCATAATATTTGTTGTGAATTGTTTTTTCTCTCTCTCCTCCTCCTCTTATTCGGACATACGTACATTTACATACGTCGCATGTGTCGATATAAAAACTTATTTTCCCCTGCCAGCCAGTTTTTTTCGACCTTGTCTCATAAATCCGATGTGCCAGCAATTTTCCATTTTTATGGCTCCCATTCACTTAGATATTTATGATAATGTTTGCTCATGTGTATATATATATATATATATATATATATATATATATATATATATATATATATATATATATATATATATATATATATATATACACATGCATGTATACAATACATTTGTCTCGTCAATCGTGAGCCCATTTCCGTCCATTTCCGATCGCAACATACATCGCGTATAACAAACGCGCGTTGGCATATGACAACGCCATCACCGACAGGTGCGCTTCATCGACCTGCTGCTCCGATACTTCTTCGCGGATGGCTCGAAAGCGCGTTGACGAACATTTCATGAAAAACGAAGTATGCTCGCAATAGCGCGCGGAATTACGCACCAGTGTGGAACAAACTGTAATTCAATTTTACGGGAACGATATACGCGGATAAAATCGATAAAACCGCGACACCGATGCCCAAAAAAAAATCGACATTAAAAAGTTACCATCGCCATTCATGAAAAAATTGAAAAAAAAACATAAACCGATCTACAGCTACCGACTATTACGAAAATTCATTGGTCAATTATCGATAGCCAGTTTTTAATTTACGGACCTACAGATATTAATGTTTATTTGCGTGGGTGTTTTTTTTTTTCAATTAATTTTCGCCAACGGGAC
>OY723393.1:37520090-37547590 GCA_963210295.1 Ophion ellenae
AAGTATTAGATACGTATCTTTTTTATTGGCAGAACAAATTTTTTTCGCGGGTGAAACTATTTTACAGTGAAGCATGTCGAGGGTTCATTTTGTAGTTTAACCCACAGAAAGAGAAGCGAAAATTTTGCTCATGCAAAACGATCAGAAATCCACTTCAGATAGATAGAAGAAAATAAAAATTAAGGGATGAACCACCCCTCGATTTTTCTTTCTCTCACCCCACGTTTAAAATACCTGCATTCAATTGAATGAAACTGGTAACACCATGAAGGGGGAATAAAATTAATGTCTACGTTTTTTGCACTTCTGCCCGGTAAAAAGCTTAAGGGCTGAGGCCACAGTAACGGGTATGAAATCATGTGCGAATTTAACAATTTTTTTCGCATGGAAAAGTGATTCACTCATAACATTAATTACACATCTATTTAGTGTGAATATCAAGCTGTTAGCATTTTTTTAATGTACAAAATGGCCGGCTATTAATATTTTTTTATTATCTTTTTTTAGGCGCTCCGCGGCGTGACATTTAGCATCCACAATTTTTTACCTAGAACAAAAAACAAAAATTCTCGTCAATCTAGATTAGAATACCTAGAGAAGTACGTACGGAATTCAAAAAATATTGATTTATTAAAAGTTATAGGTATTTGAACTGAGTTGTAGGTGTTTGAATGAATTTTCAGTGAAAAATTTCGCATAAGACAGCTCATGATATAAAAAGTTTTCGATCAATCAGAAATTCCGTACGTACTTCTCTGCGAAATGCAATTAGGAACATAACTTTTAAATATGAAGTAAATAAAGTAAAAATTGTTGAAGTTATTTGCCACGCCAATTGGAAAAAAAGCTGTTTCGAGAAAATCGCGTTTAAAGTTTTAGGTACTCTATGGCCGTGCCGGAGGTGGGCTTACGGTATACGCTGAAAGTCCATGGAAAACTAATTTTCTTGTTATAAATCGAATAGTTACTTATTCTTATCATAATAAAGCACTGTTTTAGCGAGAAAAAAAGTCGATTTTTTTTAAATCTACTGTGGCCTTACCCCTTAAGGAAGTAAGCTACATTCCATACATTTTCCACAATTATTAATGAAAGGTGAGGGTTTTGGGGTTATTGACTGGTGAATTCGTATTCGGGGGATAAAAATAAATTTATATGAACTCTAAAAAATATATTGAAAATCCAATCCAGCCATATATTGCGGCCATTCTTCAAGTGCATTTTCCGGGACAACTAATTCGGGTACCTGGATGGATCAAGAGCATTATCTAAGTCTATTAAAATTCTTTTCAATCCCCCCCCCCCCCCCCCCCCCCCCCAATAAGTTTCCGCAATCCAAGTTGGACCACCAGTTCAAGCAACAGTTGGACTATTTGAAAATGGACTATTGAAAAAACCATTCGAAGGCTACTTTTTATGTGAAATTTGTCGCTGATTACGAATATCACTGAGTTTTAGTCGAAAGCTCAAAATTGCGCTAGCTAAATGTGAAAAACGTCTGCTTCCACGACTTGGATGATTTTCAATAAAAACTGAGGGTTCAGGGGGAAACGAATGGTGAATTTGTATCCAAGGCGTAAAAAAACACTGGTCAGGACTCGTGAAACAAATACAAAAAATTGAGATGTTTTTCCGATCTCGGCCGATCATAAATAAAAAAAATTCCGTTCCGATTTGGAATTCCACTCTGTATTCATTCTTTTCGTTATCATTTTCTCTTCAAAATCCCGTTTGATTCACAAAGTTCCGACGATTTTTCAATTTTTGGCAAAATTTCAAAGTCTAACCATCCATTTTCACCACCACCCCCCCCCCCCCCCGCCGCCCGCCCGCCCGATAAGTCTTCGCATCTCTAACGGGACCACCACAATGGCTTCTTGAAATTGCGCGATTTTGGTGCCAAAACAATCAAATCAAAATCAATTTTTCGACTTTTTAATCTTTCCAAAAGTTTACATATAGGACATTTTCCGCCAATGCCGAATTTGGCGGAGTTTTTCTTTCGGAAGATCAAAATTACGTCGGCTTAATGGAAAAAAAAGTGTTTCCGTAAACGTTCGGGTACAAATGCACCCGGAAAATCGGGCCTTGATACGATATATATATATATATATATATATATATATATATCGATATCGATTATATATATATATATATATATATATATATATATATAATCGAATGAGATATGTTTCGCCTCGCGTTTGTTGTTCTTGGGGATCGGATTTTCCGGGTAGGTCGAGGGATGATAACACTCGTGATTTTTCACTGCTCCGCAACCCCGGCCAATATGGCCGTAGCGGATAATGCGACATTTTTCGTTAGGAGCACGTTTCGCGTGTATCGAGTGTATCGGCGTCACGCTTTTCTTTCCCCGACCGCGTATATCAACTGTTATCAATATTTTTGCCTCGCGTACATTTCTTCTCGGTATACGAAATATTTTGAAGCAATAAAAGAGAATTTTCCACATGGGAAATACGTTCCTGCAAACGCGAACGGGCGAACGAGCGGGAGAAATAATATTTCTCATTTTTGGATCGTGCTAACAGTTAGTTTATCAACATAGAGAGTATATTGTTGATACTTTTGATTTTTCGCATGCCATTTCTGCAAATGATAACTTCATTTGACCCGGTTTTGAAAAAATACTCTTGGTTATTTGTTTCATCTAGAAAAGTCTCCTTTTTAATGACAAATGTTAAGGAAACTTTATGAAAAAAGATCTTATGAAGAATTTTTATGCAAACCAATTCGAACTTCTGACTTGGATAGCCTCCGGTGGAAAAAAAATGTACTACGCTTATCGTGCCAATTACTTTAGAAAGTCGCTCAGTTATTGTCGATTCATAAAATTTGTAGAAATGGCATGCGAAAACCAACAGCAGATGATTTATTTAAAAAAAATAACATAAAGGCAAAGATCTGGAAAACCATTGGACTTTTACTAAACTGAAATTCCGGCATAGAGTAGGACATGTTGAAGCCTATCGATAGTTACAGCATTAACCATTCATAACAGGACATCCTATATATATTAGGGTGGCCCAAAAAAATTTTGTTTTTGAATTTTTGTTGAATATGTTGTTGAGAATGACAAAAAATGAGTGCTGACCAAATTTTAGCCGTTTATATCAATATTAAGAGGTCCCTCATCGCGATTTACTATTTCCCATTCATTTAACATGGTAAAAGTTTTGTTTGCCGCTTTTGAGCTTTATAACTAGCCTACGGGTAAACACACGGAGACCCGCAAAAATATTTTTCATAGAAAATTTTACGCTCTACAAAAAAGGTCCTTAGCCTTCATACGATAAATTGACTCATTCAAATTTTATTCAACATTAAAGTTGAATTGATGATAAATTTGATGATTTTGTCAGATTTTTGGACTTTTGTGACAAATTTATTGATTTTTTTTAAATTCATCTTGAAAAGTATTGTATCCTTTTTAATGTATTCCCTAGATATTTATTTATCATGCTATGGGAATTGAATTCGGATTAAGAATTGATTTTTGTACTAACGTACTTTTAAATAACAATAAATTTAAATCTATTAGGAATTTTAGAAACTATCTAGGGAATAATTTGAAAAGGATACGATACTTTGTAAAATTAATCACAAAAGAACAAAAAAATTAATAATTTCGTTGTAAAAGTGCAAAAATCTCACAAAATCATAAAATTTATCATAGATTCAATTTTGACGCTGAATAAAATTCGAACGAGTGAATTTATCGCATGAAGGCTAAATATCTTTTTTGTAGAGCGATAAATTTCCTATAAAACAATGTTTTGGGCATTTTCGTGTGTTTACCCGTAGGCGAGTTATACAGCTGAGAAGCGGCAAAAAAAACTTTTACGATGTTAAATGAATGGGAAATAATAGATTGCAATGAGAGACTTCTAAATATTGATATAAAGGGCCAAAATTTGGTCAGCACTCTTTTTTTGTCATTTTCAACAAAAATTTCAATTCAATAAAAATTATTATTTTTTGGGCTAGTCTAATATATATATATATATATATATATATATATATATATATATATATATATATATATATATATATATATATATATATATATATATATAACACCAAGGATATGCATCCAAATGCATGCACAACGCAACGTCACATCGTGCCTGCATGGACGGAGGGCATTGGCGGTGTACTGATCCAGCGAGCAAAGGCATTAATGAAGTTTATTGCCTAATTTGTAAGAACCCAAGTAGCCGATTTACCAGGGTGCCCGATCTCTGGAATTTCTTCTCCCGCTTCTTTTTTCTTGCCATTTACTTCTGCTCGAATGAGAAAGAGAGAGAGAAAGAGAGCGAGAGAGAGAGAGAGAGAGAGAGAGAGAGAGAGAGAGAATGGCCCCCATAACAATAATAGCCTGTTATCAATTGGTCCGTGCTATCGTGTACAAGCCACGTACCCGAGAGCACCCAACGTTGCATAACTCAACGTGACAACGATATCAGTTATTCCAGGACGAAAAATTGCAACGAGGAATTAAATCACGTTTCCTTATCCATACGGTTTGCTCCTTTTTTCTTCCTATCTCTTAAGTATTTATAAATCTTCCAGCTTCTTTTTTTTTCAATTCTCAACACCCGGCAAGAGTTTCTACAAAATTAAGGCGTTAGGCCACAGTAACGGGTATAAAATCATGTGCGAATTCAACAATTTTTTGCGTATAAAAAAGTGATTCACTCATCAAATTAAGTACACTATTTAGTATGAATATCAAGCTGTTAGAAAAAATTTATATATTTTTTTTCAATGTACAAAATGGCCGACTACTAATATTTTCGTTTGTTATCTTTTTTTAGGCGCTCTGCAGCGTGACATTTTTTTACCTAGAACCAGCCACAATTTTTTACCTAGAACAAAAAAAAATCCTCGCCAATTTACATTGGAATACCTAGAGAAGTACGAACGGAATTAAAAAAATATTGTTTCATTTAAAAGTTGTAGGTATTTGAACTTGAGGGAGAATATCAGTGTGACAGGCTGAAAAATGAGGTATGCTTTGGGATTTTTTATGAAAAAAACGGCTCGTTCAAATTATTTGAAATTTTGTGTATCAATTATTGAAGTAATGAAGCATACAAGGAAATTTTTTATTTTGATTTTTAGTACATTTTATTAAGCAGAGGAGCGGTCGCAAAATGACGTCTCAAAAAAAGACTCCCCGACGGTTGACAGCATAAGTACCACAGCAAGCATGTGAAATTAAAACTTCAAAAAGATTATTAAATTATAATAGTTAGCTATCGCAGCATCGTAGGAAATTTGAAAATTTTGATTAGAAAAAAATGGCGGCCATTTGAAAAAATCGAATTTTACATTAAAAATTTTCAGTAAATTGTTAATAAAAAGAAAGTAAACAATTTAAAAAAAAATTATACGATGCGACGATAGCGATAAGTTTTCTGAAGAGAATCCTTTTTGAATGAAGTCGATTCGACAAAATTTGACAGAGTTATGCTGTCAACCAGGTAAAAAAACATGGTTTCGAGAAAAACGCATTTAAAGTATAGAAAGGCCCGTATAGAAGGCTCTGAGAGCGTACATTGTTTTGAAAATTTGTAGGCATATTTTCAAAGGCCAAAACTATCTATTTAAGCAAGAAAAAAGAATCGATTTTTTCACACTGATATTCCCCCTTAAGAAATGAATTTTCAATGAAAAATTTCGTCATAACTGCTTATAAACTGCTCATATAATGAAAAGTTTTCGATTAACCAGAAATTCCGTACGCACGGATCCACAAAATGCAATTAGGAACATAACTTTCGAATTTGAAGTAAATCGAGTGAAAATTGTTGAAGTTGTTTGTCACGCCAATTGGAAAAAAGCTGTTTCGAGAAGTTTCGAGTAGTCGGCCATTTTGTACATCGAAAACAAAATTCAACAGCTTCATATTCGTACTGAATAGATGTCCCCCATGGAAATTTATATACGCAAAAATATACTGCAAATTTATTTTATTAATAATTGTAATACATGTGAAATGTATGTCATATATTGAAAATATATGTGCCAAATTCTAATTTTCGTAACGTTTTTATATATGAGATGTATATGCGTGGTATTACTGTATATTAATGTATCATATATCAATGATATATGTAGCATTTACCCTGCATATATACCACATATATTTAGCATATATGTTGCATACACGTTGCATACATTCCACATATATACTGCATAAATGGTACATATATGTGTTTGTATGTAATAGTGTACTTTAACTGTAAGTTAAGTTTTTTTAAGTTTAAGTTTTAAGTTTTGTTAAGTTTAACTGTAATAGTGTTTATACACAGCATTTCTTGTCAGGAATATGTATCGAAAATGTATGCGTCATATATGATGCATAAATGACAGATATACGAGTCATATATGACGCATACATTTTTGATATATTTTTCTGACAAAAAAATAGATTGAAAATATATCGAAAATATATGCGTCGTATATGACTCATATATGCATCATAAATAGTGTTTATACGTAGCATATATTTTTTTGGTCAGAAAAATATATCGAAAATATATGGGTCATATATGCGTCGTATATTTGGGGCATATATACTGAATATACACGTATTATTCTATTTTTCGTCACTATATATGCGACCGATATATATATGTAGCATATATTTTCTGCATATATTTCACACACATGAATTTCCATGGGGGGTTTAATTAATTTTATGAGTGAATCACTTTTTCAGACGAAAAAAAAATTGTTAAATTCGCACATGATTTTATACCCGTCACTGTGGCCTAACGCCTTAAGGGGCCAGTCCACTTTGAAAATTTCGAAAAATCGAAAGCAAGCAAGCCTTGATGAAATCAACGATGATGAGCAATCAGAAAGGATTTTGTGCGGTGCGGGAATTGCTGATTGAGTTTAGGTATGAGTTTTTCATAGTATAAACTTCAAACGCGTTTTTCTCGCAACGTTTTCAAAATCTAGCTCCATCGAATTTCTAAAACTATTAAACCGATTCTCTTGAAATTTGAACAACATATTGTAAACATGATTTGCAACAAGATGACCCTCAATGGTTTTAAAATTTTGATTTTTACTCTTTTTTTGCGAAAAACTGCGAAAAATCGCGTTTTTTTTACTTTTTTTGTTTTTCGCCTGCCATTTTTTCATTTTTGATAACATTTTATGTCCGAGGGTCATTTTGTAGCTGGTGTCATACTGAATCTAATGGACTTTGATTTTTTTGTTTCAGACAAGCCGTTGCCGAGTTGTGAGGAGCTACCTAGCCCACCTATTTTTGAGGCGTTACGTTAAACTATAGTTTTTGCACTTAAGGGGGGATTGTCTTTTTTTTCGCAAAATTTACCGCTTTTTTGGAATTTTTTTGTGAAGAAAGTATACAACGGAAAACTTGTGAAACTTAGAATATAGTTTTATTGATCTGTTTACTACATACAAAAATTTTTTTAAACAATTTCATCAAAAAATCCGCCTCCCACCCCCCTCGACGCGCGATGGTCCTTTTTTGATGGTGTGCACGATTACAGCCTTCACGTTCATCCTGCAACAAAAACCCAAAAAGCTTTTTACTTTAGACACATATAGCTATCGTTCGATAAAGGGGGAAAAAAAATGGACGATTTGGTGACGTTTTGAACTTGAAGTATCGATTTTTCGAAAAAAATTGATCGATTTTTTGTTATAAATAAAAAACTATTAAACATATTGCTTTTTTGCTTCATCAAACGATAAAAGGATGTCAGCTGAGCATTGTGTCCAAATTTGAAGGCAATCGGTTGAATAGTTTTTGAGAAATCGTGCACACCATCAAAAAAGGACCATCGCGCGTCGAGGGGGGTGGGAGGCGGATTTTTTGATGAAATTGTTTAAAAAATTTTTTGTATGTAGTAAACAGATCAATAAAACTATATGCCAAGTTTCACAAGTTTTCCGTTGTATACTTTCTTCACAAAAAAATTCCCAAAAAGCGGTAAATTTTGCGAAAAAAAAAGACAATCCCCCCTTAAAAATGAATGAAAAAAAAAAAAAATTTAATTTTTAATGAATTTCAAGACTTTATTTATCAAGTCCAACAACTTTTATATTCATATCTTTTATAAAATCCTCAACAAAAAAAACCGCGAAAATAGCCTTTTTCCGTGGCTCCAAAGTCGACTGGCCCCTTAACCAAAATTACGCGAAAAAACAAAACGGGCTACAAATTTTCCAAAAATTCATCACTTTTCCAACTGTCCACCAGCACCGCCCGCGTGAATGTCAAATTTTCGCAATATTCCCGTGCGCCTTCCACACCCCCGAAAACGGAAAAATAAAAAACGCGAGCTTTTTCGCGTCGATCGTTGCTAAATTTGGCACGAAATAGTCCGAAGGATTCGTCCGAAAAAATTTGGCTCCGCGCTCGGCTTACGGAAGTTGAAGCTGAGATAGGGGACATTTGGAGAGAATGAAAGAAAAAAAGAACCAAAAAAAAAAAAACACATCCGTGAAAGCGGAGAAAGACGAGCGCGCGAGAAAGTGTAAGAAGGCAAGAAGAAGCTGATATCTCGTTCGTACATCCCCGCACGTATTGAAAAGCTCGTTTCTGTGCTCGCCGAGTGAGGAGGACTCGGAGCGCGGCGAGTGACGACCTCCTTCTTTTTTTGAGTTAACACCGCAGCTTGCGCGACTATCGCTGCAAGGGTCAGCGACGATCGAATATCCGAAGCTATCGAGAAACTCGGTCACGAATCCCGATATGTGTATGCTCCAAAAGATTTGAGAACATATACAAGAGCGGCCACTGTGTATGCATGGGACATTCCTCGGCGAGTCGACGGTCATAGGAATAAAATTCTGCCAGTAGCAAATTCAATCCCCATCGTGGTCTGCATAAGTTTGAGCTTCCAAAAATATCTCAATTTTCAATATTTTTTTCTGACCAGAGTATTGCGATTATGCGGTCGGGATTTTACACACAACTGATACATAGTCTTGCCACGCTTGGGTTTTTTTTTAATCAAAAAATATTGATAAGCAATGAAGTTATAAATTTGTTGAGAAGGCGCCGCTGTAGCTGCATGGCCAATCGTCGTGGGTGCTTGTAGCAACTAGGCTGATCGGAATTGAAAAAAAATTACTTTTAGTGAGTAAAAGTATTTTTCTTCATAATTTAGTCAGTAGTACATTTTTAGTATAGTGAAAGTAATTTTTGGTAATTTAGTAAGGAGTACATTTTTAGTAAAGTAAAAGGAATTTTTACATAAGTTAAATGTTACTTAAACTTACGCAAAAATGACTAAATAGTAAATATCAATTTATCAAAGCAAAATTAATTTTTAGTAAAGTAAAGTAAAAGTCATTTTTAGTTAAACAAAAGTGCTTTTTAGTAAAGTAAAAGTAAGTTTTTGGTAAAGTTACAAAACATTCATATGAGCAGCTGCTTTTTTCAAATTTTGAAAATTGCTAAAACGGCAAGCGGTAAAGAGAAAAGTTTAATTTTCGACCGAAAAACAACTTTAATCACGGTTATTAACAAGTAGAGGAACATCGAAAAATTGTCCGATCAGACGATAGGAAAAGTTAGTAAGAGTTGTGAGTTAGTAGTAATTCTGAGTTAGTAACTCTGTCCGAGTTTGAGGTTAATCAAATATTGAACTAGATCAAATCTTAATTAATAGCAATATATATATATATATATATATATATATATATATATATATATATATATATATATATATATATATATATATATATATATATATATATACATATATATACATATATGTACGCGTGCATACGCATTTATTTATTATTATTATTACTATTATTATTGTTGTATTAAATATACATATCAACATACATATATATTTAGTTCGTTCAATTAACAAGGAACATCCCTCAGGTGACACCCTTCGAATTTGTTGAAATTTGGATATGTTATGAAGCACTGAAAAGTAAGTGATAAGTATTTTTTTTATCGGCGGAAAAACGGTTTTAAGGGCTGAAACGCACCCTAAAAAATGGGGATGTTTTTCGTTTTTCGTCGATAACGTTTCAACGGTGCGAGATATTAAAAATATTGAAATTGCAACAATGTTTATTTTTTGTGCACTATACATCGGAGATGACAACGATAACGTTATCGACGAAAAACGAAAAACACCCCTATTTTCGAGGGTTCGTTTCACCCCTTAAAATCGTTTATCCGCTGATAAAAAAAAATACGTATCGTTTACTTTTCGGTGCTTTGTAACATGTCCAAATTTCAACAAAATCGAAGGGTGTCACCTGGGGGATGTTCCTTGTAAGAAATGAATCCAGAAATAGATATAAATATATATACTGTATCGGTCAAAAGTTTTCAATCACTTTGGATGATTGCAAAATTATATTAGAATGATATAATTCAGTGTATTTCTTATTCCACTAGAGATACTATATTGCTCTATTACATAGATTAAATCATTCTAATAGAATTTCGCAATTGTCCAAAGTGATCAAAAACTTTTGACCGGAACTGTATATACATATATACATATATATATATATATATATATATATATATATATATATATATTTATATCTGGATTCATTTATTTATTTAACGACCAAAATACATCCAATACCATGTACTGGAGGAAATCTCCACACCATTGTATGAGACAAAGCGTTGTAGGAAATCACTGTCATCAACTGAATAAATCACTAGATTCACAATACTTCGGACACTAAATGTCCCATCGTTTTTTTTTCATTTCATATATACAGGGTGTCCTGTTGATCCAAAGTGATCGAAGTGAAATTGATCCAAAGTGATCAATTTCATATATACAGGGTGTCCTGTTATGAATAAATAATCCTGCAACTGTCGATAGGTCAGATCATGTCCTAATATATGCTGGAATTTCAGTTTGGTAAAAGCCCCACGGTTTTCGAGATAAAAATCGTCTGCTTTTGGGTTTTCGCATGCCATGTCTACAAATGATAACTCTTGTTGACCCGGTTTTCAAAAATACTCTTGATTATTTGTTTTATCTGGAAAAGTCGTGCTTATAACCCAAAATTTTAAGAAAACTTTATGAAAAAAGATCTTATGCAGAATTTTCATACAAACGAATACGAGCATCTGACTTTCATAGCCTGCTGTGTAAGTAAATGTAGTACGCATATCGTGCCAATTACTTAAAAAAGTTACTTAGTTTATATCGATTCATGTCATTTGTAGAAATGGCCAGTGAAAACCAAAAGCAGATAATTTTTTTTGAAAAAAATAACAATCAGACCAAAATATCGAAAACCGTGGGACTTTTCAAACTGATATTCCAGCATATAGTAGGACATGATCTGACCTATCGAGAGTTGCAGGATTATCCATGCATAACAGGACACCCTGTATATATGTGTGTGTATGTGTGTGAGTGTGATGACACACACACACACACACACACACACACACACACACACACACACACACACACACACACACACACACACACACACACACACACACACACACATATATATATATATATATATATATATATATACATATATACATATATATTTATATATATATTGGTGAAGCTCGCAGTATCTCGGATCGTTATATATATTGAAAGCTCGTTGTACGTGTAGGTATCCGTAGCAAAGATTCAGTGAGCGGCGTGGTAGGCTCCATTGTGCATTGCCCGCGGCTACGTCAACTCTCTCTCTCTCTCTCTCTCTCTCTCTCTCTCTCTCGCTCTTTCTCCCTTCCCCTTCGCTCTATCTCGTCATAGTTATGAACTTTGGGCAACACCGTTCATACAGATACACAAAATCGTTGAGAAACGTTTCGGATTCCGTCGTGCAACGAACCGGTCTCGAATTGCCCTCCCTCGCCACGGCCGACTCGCCATACTTAGCGTGTGCAGATCTGAATGTGTGCCGATCGATGAAAACGCATGTACACCTGAAGACCACGCTACGTATGCGCGGGATCTGCCGAACTATGTGTGTGTGTGTGTGCGTGTTTCTGTGGGGGGTTGGAGGAACGGGTACATTTTCAAGCATGCATATTGTGGTTTCGGCTTAGCAGGATTCTCTTGGGATATCCACCACTACCTCTATGTGTCTCACTCTCCTTCTCACTGTAATGCACAAGGATGGGAAAGAGGGATGCTGTGTGCATGCAAATATGTATGCATGTATATATATATATATATATATATATATATATATATATATATATATATATATATATATATATATATATATATATACGCGCGCGCGCGTGTGTGTGTGTGTGTGTGTGTGTGTGTGTGTGTGTGTGTGTGTGTATGTGTGTGTGTAGATGTACTCATAGTACGCAATGCGTAACCACGAAAATTCTACCATGTCAGATAATGCGCATGAGATACCTAAGAACAGTCTTAACCGATCAAGGAAACGTGGGGCTGCACATTTGTCTAAGGTTTTTGAGTATAGGGATATCCCTATAGGAATGCACTTTGCATACAGGGTGTCCTGTTATGAATGGATAATTCTGCAACTGTCGATAGTTCAGATCATGCCCTACTATATGCTGCAATTTCAGTTTAGTAAAAGTCCCACTAAATCGACAATAACTAAGCAAATTTTTTAAGTAATTGACACGACATGCGTAGTAGTTTGTAGTAGTAGGTTTGTATGAAAATTCTGCATAAGATCTTTTTTCACAAAGTTTCCTGACCATTGAAGGTTAAAAAGACGACTTTTCTTGATAAAACAAATGACCAAGAGTATTTTCTTTCAAGGCCTAAGGCCACAGTAACGGGTATAAAATCATGTGCGAATTTAACAATTTTCTTTTTCGTACGAAAATGTGATTCACTCATGAAATCAATAACACATCTATTCAGTATGACTATCAAGTTGTTAGAAAATATATTTTTGTTCGATGCACAAAATGGCCGACTACTAATATTTTCTTTTGTCATCTTCTTATTTGGCGCTGCGCGGCTTGACATTTAGCGTCCACAATTTTTTACCTAGAACAAAAAACGAAAATTCTCGTCAATCTACATTAGAATACCTTGAGAAGTACATACGGAATTTCAGAAATATTGTTTTATTCAAAAGTTGTAGGTATTTGAACTTGAGAAATGAATTTTCAGTGATGAATTTCGTTATAACTGCTCATAAAATGAAAAGTTTTCGATTAATCAGAAATTCCGTACGTACTTCTCTTTGAGATTTGAAGTAAATCGCGTGAAAATTGTTGAAGTTATTTGTTACGCCAATTGGAAAAAAGCTGTTTCGAGAAGTTTCGAGTAGTCGGTCATTGTGTATATTGACAAAAAAAACCAGCTTGATATTCATACTAAATAGATGTGTAATTTATTTGATGAGCGAATCACTTTACCATACGAAAAAAAAGTTGTTAAATTCTCGAATGATTTTATACCCGTTACTGTGGCCTAAGGCCTTAAATCGGGTGAAAGGAAAATTTCATTTGTAGAAATGGCATGTGAAAAACCAAAAATGAAATTCAACAATTTCTCCACGGGCTGGGCTAATACACCCGTACGCCCGCTTGGGACGATTTCCCTACCCGACATTAGCTTTCCCATTGGGCGACGCGTAATCTCGCCTTCGGAAGACAAAGCAGCCCAAACGCGATCGGCAGGACTTCGGTCGCGGGAGAAAAATACATATATACCCGTAACGGCCCACCGCCGTTTCCCAAAGAAGCAAAACTTTGATTTTACCGATTAAAGGGACAATGGCTGGTCGTATATCGAGTGGGAGTCCCGGGGGACGAGGGAAGAAAATGGGCGAAAGGGTAAGAAAAAGAGGTGGTCGTAGAGAAAAGAGAGTGTTGCGGGTGGAGGAGTAGGAGGAGTAGGTTGAGTTGGTTGAGTAGAAGGTCGAGTCACGGTCGACACACGATTGTGTTTTATATACATTGAACCGAACCGGCAAGAAAGAGAAGAGAGAGAGAGAGAGAGAGAGAGAGAGAGAGAGAGAGAGAGAGAGAGAGAGAGAGAGAGAGAGAGAGAGAGAGAGAGAGAGAGAGAGAGAGAGACAGAGAGAGACAGAGAGGGACAGAGAGAGACAAAGAGAGACAGAGAGAGAGAGAGAGCGAGAGAGAGAGAGAGAGAGACAGACAGACAGACAGACAGACAGACAGACAGGCAGACAACGACAGAGAGAGAGAGACAAAAAAAACCGGAAGAGTAAGAGAGCAATAGTCGAGTGGCATCAGCGATAGGAACTCATCGACCGCTTCCGGTTTCGCGGATATATAATGCGAGTCGCGTACTAGCCGGAAAATGAACGCGCTCTTCTGATCCTCCATCCTGCCATGTTACCCGTTGCTCCTTAACCCTCCCCCTTTCCTTCCCCTCGCCGCGACTCACGCTCCGTCTCTTTCCTATCTCCTGATTGGAAAACTACGTATTGCTTCCTGCACACGACGGATCGCCCGGCGGTACACGCGAAGGATTTCCTCCGCTTCTTCGTCTTCTGCTTCCTCTTCCGATTCTTCTCCTTCTGTGATTTTCTTTCGCTCTTTTTTTTCTTCCTGCAGACACACACACACACACACACACACACACACACACATATATACATACATACATATATATATATATATATATATATATATATATATATACATATATACATATATATATATATATATATATATATATATATATATATATATCTATATATATATATATATATATAGGGTGTCCTGTTATAAATGGATAATCCGCAACTGTCGACAGGTCAGATCATGTCGTACTCTATGCTGGAATTTCTGTTGAATAAAAGTCCCAAGCTTTTCGACCTAAAATCATCTGCTTTTGGTTCTTCGCATGTCATTTCTACAATTGATAACTTTTTTCGACCCGGTTTAAGGCGTTACCCTCACTTGTAGCGCAAAAAAAAGGCCTTTTTCATAAATTTTTTTAAAGAAAACTACAAAACTTTTTTAATCGATCAATATACCATCTTAAAGAACACATCTTGCAGAACTTTCAGTAATTTTTTTATTGAAAAATATTGCATTGTTTAGTGGCAAATGGCCGTCAATGAAATAATGTTTTTATATACACGGTTTGCGGTGACCAACATTGCGGCGAAGTGGATCATCTGAAGAAAAAAATGCGGATGGATTTAGTCAAATATAAGTATAAACTAGTCTTTAATCGAAGAATTTTAAAAAATATTCATTTTTCACAAAATGGCGTACAGTCAAAGTTAATGGTTCGATTTTAACGAAAAAAAGCGGCCGTATTTTGGCTATAAAACGGCCATTTTTTTCGAAAAAAAATCGAACGATTAAAGACTACATTTTTGTGTATTAAATAAGCCTGCAAAATTTCAAGAAGATCGGTTCATTAGTGTTCGAGTAATCTTGGTCACCGACTTCAAAAATGCCATTATGAGAAAAAACGCGTTTAAAGTTTCTCTTTCAACGCTCTTTCAACGCGGATTCTTCTCTTTCAACGCTCATATCTCAGTCAATTTTGTTCGGATCGACTTGAAATTTTCAGGACATATTCTCAGATACTTATACTTCAAAAAAATGCAATAAAAAAAATCGATTTTTTCAAAATCGCAAGTGGGGTAACCCCTTAAAAAAAATATATCTTATGGAGAATTTTCATACAAATCAATTCGAACATGTGACTTTGATAGCCAGCGGTGTAAAAGAATGTACTACTCATATCATGCCAATTACTTCAAACTGTTGCTTAGTTATTGTCGATTTATACGATTTGTGGAAATGACATTCGAAAAACTAAAGGCATATGATTTTTTCCATAAAATAACACAAAGCCCAAAATCTCGAAAACCGTGGGACTTTTACTAAACTGAAACTCCAGCTATAGTAGGACCATGATCTGATCTATCGACGGTTGCAGGATTATCCATTCATAACAAGACACCATGTATATATATACTTTTCGTGGCTGAGAAATTAACGAAAAGTCTAGAAAAACGAACGCGGCTCACGAGAAGACTTCCCCAATATATACCGAAAGAAAAATATCTCGTTTCCACTCGACGAGGGCACTTGAAGTGAATCCAGTTTAATCAAGACACACTTCAGTGCGCGGTGCACGCGATGGGTTTCGTATTGCGTGGACGGACGTTTCCCTTTTTGTTTGTTTTCAATTTTGCCTTTTTCTGCGCCTCGGGGACCGTGGGGTCCTTGCCTTTATTTTCATTTTACAGGTACCGTCTGCTGTGCCTTTCTCGCATATTATCGAATTACGAGCGCTCAGAAGGTGCGCGTTTCAGTTGTCACACGAGATCCGTTTGGCGAGTACGCGGATCGATGTGTCTGTCTGTCTGTCTGTCTGTCTGTCTGTCTGTCTCTCTCTTTCTCTCTCTCTCTCTCTCTCTCTCCTCTCTCTCTCTCTCTCTCTCTCTCTCTCTCTCTCTCTCTCTCTTCTATTCCTATGAGGACTAGTAATATGATTATTTTCTATCCTTTATTATATTGTATCTAGTTTTATTGATATGTTTTATTTTAGTTTATTTTAAGTTTTATTGTTCTCTTATTGTAATGGGTTTTTCTTCGCTTGTATTATGACAAGTATTATTATTTTTTTTCATTTTATTTTGGATTTAGTTATTATTTTGTATTCTATCGGAATGTTATGTTTGAAATTGTGCCTTCATTCGCACAATTTCTCTCTCTCTCTCTCTCTCTCTCTCTCTCTCTCTCTCTTTGTTTTTCTATTCCGATGAGAACTAGTATTATTATTATTTTCTCTTCTATCCTTTATTATTGGGTATCTAGCTTTATTGTTACGTTTTATTTTAGTTTATTTTAAGTTTTATTGTTCTCTCAATGTAATGGTTTTTCTTTGCTTGTATTATGACGAGTATTATTATTTTTTTATGTTATTTTGTATTTAGTTATTATTTTTTATTCTATCGGAATGGTATGTTTGAAATTGTGCCTTCATTTGCACAATTTCTCTCTCTCTCTCTCTCTCTCTCTCTCTCTTTGTTTTTCTATTCCGATGAGAACTAGTATTATTATTATTTTCTCTTGTATCCTTTATTATATTGTATCTAGCTTTATTGTTACGTTTTATTTTAGTTTGTTTTAAGTTTCATTGTTCTCTCGATGTAATGGTTTTTCTTCGCTTGTATTATGACGAGTATCATTATTTTTTTAATGTTATTTTGTATGTAGTTATTATTTTTTATTCTATCGGAATGTTGTGTTTGAAATTGTGCCTTCATTTGCACAATTTCTCTCTCTCTCTCTCTCTCTCTCTCTCTCTCTCTCTCTCTCTCTTGTTTTTCTATTCCGATGAGAACAAGTATTATTATTATTTTTTCTTGTATCCTTTATTATATTGTATCTAGCTTTATTGTTACGTTTTATTTTAGTTTGTTTTAAGTTTCATTGTTCTCTCAATGTAATGGTTTTTTCTCGCTTGTATTATGACGGGTATTATTATTTTTTTTATGTTATTTTGTATTTAGTTATTATTTTTTATTCTATCGGAATGTTATGTTTGAAATTGTGCCTTCATTTGCACAATTTCTCTCTCTCTCTCTCTTTCTCTCTCTCTCTCTCTCTCTCTCTCTCTCCCCCTCTCACTTTCTCTCTCTCTATTTCTCTCTCTCTCTCTTTCTCTAGCTCAGCCACTTCGCCATGTCATCACATTATTTTCTTCTCGGGCAGTGTGTCATTGACATGAAGATTTCTCTTCCAAAGAATACCCCCTCGGAAAAAGGTTGGCAAATTCTCAAGCTATGCGAGAGGAATGTTGTTCCCACATTTTTCCCAGTTCCGCGGAGAGAAGGCCAGAGGCACGGACACGGGATGGATGGTGGGGTCAAGGGGGAAATGTTGATACAGGCGTATCGGGAAACCTCAATGCGGTTGCGTTGGACAAATTCGCCTTGCGTAAAGAATCTCGCGGTATTTCGTATTTCATCCCTCACTCGCGTCAATGGTCCGAGCAAATGCCGTGAATGGGTACGATAACATTCACGGCAAAATTTTGAGGCTGCTATATGATGTGTTTATATGTATATATAAACAAACTCTGCTATTCATGCTTTTTTATTGTTTTTTTTGATCGTGTTAATTTTCAAGGGAGAATATTTTAATTTTCAAGGGGTTTTTTGCATGGAATTTTTAATTTAAAGAGCATAAATGTGGATATTTTTTCATATTATTAAAATTTTAAAGCGTGAATCTTTTTTTGCTTTATTTTTTTATAGCATTTTTAATCTAATGTACGAATATTTTATTTTTACTTACATATTATTTAAAATTTGAAGGGTAAATTATCTTCTTTTATATGTCATTTTAATTCGAAGAGTGAACATATTTTTGTTTCTTTCCTCTTCATGTGAGATTCAATTTAAAGGGCGAATATTATTTTAAATATTTGTGTTCATATTACTTTCAATTTAAAGAGCCAAATCTTTTGGTTTCACATGGCATTTTTAAATTCGCAGGGTGAATATTATCCATTAAATTTCATATCGTTCTAAATTAAAGAACAAATATTATTATTTTTCTTTACATTTCCAAATAATCCGCTCTCGCCCGTTACGTTTTGCCTTCGTCGTTGTTCCATCTCGTCGCAGCGTGAACCGAATCACCGCACGCGCTCACGGTAGTTTCGTCGAGCATATGTCGATGGAAAAAGAGGTATTTGCGATGACGATTTCATTCGCACCGCTCACAATCGTCGTCCTCGTCCTCCACGTCGTTCTCATGGTTCTTGTCGTCAAAACCACACGATCCAAGTCGAGTAATAAAAACCAAGTACACACACACACGCACACACACACACACACACACACACACACACACACACACACAGACACACACACACACATATTTATATATAAATATATATACAGGGTGTCCCTCTTATCTCTGCCACCCGAAATATCTCCGTAATTATCGACGTCACGAATAAATGTTCCAGACAAAAGTTGTACGGTCTGAAGAGGGCCATCAAATGCGATCATTTTTTTTTTTTTTTCGGTGGAGGCGCTGACGCACAGTGACGGTGACCTCCACTTTTTTAAATGGAATGGGACATTTTTTTCAACCATCTTGTGGAGCACCTCAAGCCGCATAAAAAACATTAGGGGTCAAAGTCGTTCAAGGTCATTTCGAACACCCATTAAAATGAAATACAAATCTAAATATCTCGGATCACTAGCAAATATTTGCTAGTGATCCGAGATATTTAGATCTGTATCATCGATACTGACCTTGAATGACCTTGAACGACTTTGACCGCCCAATGTTTTATATGCGGCTTGAGGTTCTCCACAAGATGGTTGAAAAAAATGTACCATTCCATTTAAAAAAGTGGAGGTGACCTTCACCGTGCGTCAGCGGCTCGACCAAAATTTAAAAAATCGGTCGCATTTGATGCCCCCCTTCACACCGTACAACTTTTGTCTGGAACATTTTTTTGTGACGACGATAATTGGCGAGTTGTTTCGGGTGGCAGAGATAAGAGGGACACCCTGTATATATATATATATATATATATATAGTGTCTGTTGGACGTCACAGGGATGGCAGAAAGGTGCTGCCCTTTAAGTTCACGACACTGTAAACTACTTCTGCGAGCTCAGCGCTTGATCCCACGTGAAGAAAGTTAAAATAGCGGATTATATATATATATATATATATATATATATATATATATATATATATATATATATATATATATAGTGAAGAGCTTGATACGCTTTGTTCAAGTGAATCGACGATGCAGGGCTATAATCGCAGGTGGATCGGGCCACCTATAAGAGGATTACACTGCGGAGGCAACGCACAAAGGGCCGCTTGGAAGTTGCTGGAAAGTCGGACGATTGACCATCCCTGCCCTTCTCAACAGCGGCCCGTCCACCCACTCCTGAGTGCAACGTAAATACTATCGGTGCTTCATTGGGAAGAGCAGAGATAAATATACGTAACTTGGTACGATACGGCCCATATATACATATATATTGTACATCATATATACCTACACATGCATGTATGTTGGACTAGGGAAAAAAAGGTTTTTTTTTTTCATTTGAAATTTTGGTTGACACTGTTGTTGAGAATGACAAAAAATGAGTGCTGACCAAATTTTAGCCCTTTATGTCAATATTTAGAAGTCTCTCATCGCGATTTACTATTTCTTACTCATTTAACATGGTAAAAGTTTTGTTTGCCGCTTCTTAGATTTATAACTCGAGTACGGGTAAACACATGGAAATGCCCAAAACATCGTTTTATAGGAAATTTAACGCTCGACAAAAAAGTCCTCAGCCTTCATACGATAAATTCACTCGTTCGAATTTTGTTCAACGTCGAAGTTGAATCTATGAAAAATTTCATGATTTTGTGGGATTTTTGGACTTTTACGACGAAATTATTGATTTTCTTTTTTTTTCTAATTCATCTTAAAAAGTATTGTATCCTTTTCGAATTATTACCTAGACAGTTTGTAAAATTCCTAATAGATTTACAATTTATTGTTATTTAAAAGTATAGTAGTACAATAATCCATTCTTAAGGCAGGAGTCTGCTTTAGAAGCCGAAAAAAGCGTTTTTTCAGCAATTTTTTTGAAAGAGAAGGAAATAATTGCGGTAAACGAAATTTTAAGACGATAGGGTATTATATTCAAGCTTTAAAAAACAATTTTTATTATTAAAAAATATCGACATTTTTCAAAGTTGTAACGATTTTTCTGGGGCGCCTGGAGTCTGCACTTGTAAATCGGTGCCGGTGATGGAGGTCGTGCGATGCATCTGAAACAGTCGAACCAAATTTTTTTTTAGTTTTTATAAGTTCCTTTTCCATATGAACTAAAAAAATACCGAAGAAATGATGAAATTCCAAATTTTTTCGAAGTTTGAAAAAAAAATTCACTTTTTTGAAAAAAAAAATGCACTTTAAGTTGCAACACAAGTACTTTAAATAGTACTTTTGTCCAACTTTTTTAGTTCAAATAGAAGATAATTTAATACTGAAGCTAGATCACTTTGATTTTTTTCGATCGGACATATATTGTTTTTGGTATCGCCGGCACCGTTTTCTAAAACTTGTGAAAATGAAAACTCGAGAAAACGGGCTTTAAAGTTTTTGGTCCAAAAAAATATAAGTTTTTGGATACTTACACTAATTAGATGTTAATCAGCGATCCCCGGGCCATACAATAATCCTTCCTCTTCTTCAAATCGATTTTTTGAAGCCTGTAAAGCAGACTACTGCCTTAAATGGAATTCAATTCCCATAGCATGATAAATAAATATCTAGAGAATAATTTGAAAAGAATACAATACTTTTCAAGATGAATCAGAAAAAACAACAAAAAATCACTAATTTTATCGAAAATGTACATAACTCTCACAAAGTCATGAAATTTATCGTCAATTCAACTTTAATGTTGAATAAAATTTGAACGAGTGAATTTATCGTATGAAGGCTGAGGACCTTTGTTAAGAGCGTTTAATTTTCTATGAACAATAATTTTGGGCGTTTCCGTGGGTTTACCCGTAGGTGAGTTATGCAGCTCAGAACCTTAACTTTTACCATGTTAAGGGGAGGGTAGGGCTTTGCACTTTTGAAAAATCGTTTTTTTTGTCTTTTCTTATAGTTAAACATTTCAAGAATATAATCCGATAATTTCATGTCAAACAGAGCAAAACTCTCGAAGTTATTGGTTATTTAGTCCCGCTCCTCTAACACCGTAGCTCCGACTTCTCTAAACTTCAAACGCGTTTTTCTCGAAACCACTTTTTCACAGTCCGTGTTCACTGCCATTTGAAAAGTACATGACCGATTTATTTCAAACTTGGTACACACTTTCTACATTTAAAATACCTCCCACCAACGGTTAGTTTGAGATTTTTTTACATTGAGGGGGTTTTACACCCCCAAAATGACGGTATTTCTCGTGAAAAATAGCACTTTCACTTTACATGGCCACCGAAAATTTAGAAATGAAAAAAAAAAATGTCAAAGACCTTTGGGGGGGAGGATTTGATGATACTTTGACTAAATTTTAATGGTACTTGATTTCAGATAATTTCTAGCTGAGATACAGTGAACACCGCAAATCGTGTTTTTCCAAAGGCGTTCTGGAAAAAGCATTGTCACCGGCTTGTTTGTGGATATTTTCGCATACAAATTTCACGGAATGTTCTTGAAATGACACTTAACAATGTACAAAAGGTTTCAATAAATTTACTCTATCCATACAGATGAAAAAAATTCGCAAAAAAAGTGTTTTTTTTCACGCTGAAACCCCTACCCTTCCCTTAAATGAATGGGAAATAGAAAACCGCGATGAGGGACCTCTAAATATAAATATAAAGGGCTACAATTTGAGCAGCACTAATTTTTTGTCATTCTTAACAATATTTTCAAACAAAAATTTTTTTTAAATAAAATTTCAATTTTATTTTGGGCCAGTCTAATGTATATATGTATAGGGTAGGAAGGATATATAGTATCGGCAGAGAATATATAGTGGTATATAGTAATAGTGATGAATTATCAGTTGCTGCATGTTGGGTGAATGAATGAATCGAACCCAAGCCAGCGGGGTGACAGGCAATGCGCTTGACCACTGCGCTATGCCGCTGACTTGGAAGTGGTTGAAAAAAATATCCTTCAAGCTCTACTCGAAAATCTTTGGAGAGCGTTTCACCCGTTTGTATGGCCCACTCAGGCGAAATATTTTAAGAACGTTAAGTGGGGATCCACCTCCTTCCACCCACGCAGTTGGGGTGAAATCGGTAGGTCCCAATTTGCGTCCTCCCCTTGTAAAAGGTCTACATAAAATGAAGAAAAAAAACACGATCTTTTCATTGTACAGTTTTATAGTCTGGGGTCCGAACTTTAATTTGCAACAAAGATTTTGTAAATATTGTAAAAACTGTCTCAGTTATCACGATTATCATAACTTCAAATTTGGACGCAGCATAGTTTGGTTCTCTCGAATTTTTTAATTTAACATTAACATTTTCTATTAATTCTTTAAGGGAGACTTTGTCCTTGAAATGCAGCGGGAGATGTTAGCGGCTCAACATGAGCAGCTACAAGAAGAGGAGGGATGCCTCCATGGACCAGGCATTGCCAATTAGCGGTAATTATGAACACATTTGTGTAAACACATTACAAAACTTTAAACGCGTTTTTCTCGAAAACACGTTTTTAAAAATGGCTGACATTCTCCTGACCGCTGTAATTAACGTATCGACCTGAAATTTGGAGAGCGTACTCAGAAAATATGTCTTCAAGGAAAGACGGATCGTTATCTCGATAGATACATTTTTGCATTTATTATTTATCTTTTTATGCGAAAAAAAAACGCGAAAATTCGATTTTTTTTTAAATTGCCGCCATTTTCCGAAATTTGTACTAAACGAAAAACCCATCCGTCATTCCATGACCAAAGGGTCACAGATTGATAATATGCTTTGAATTTGTGTTTCAGATCAACAAAGAGGGGGCAGTGATGGCAGCCGTTTACCTCCCGCGATTTGAGGGCCTGTTTTCGCGGAGCTGCAACGGCCGCCATTTTGGCTTTTTTTTTCAAAAAAAAATTTTTTTAACGTTCCGTATAGCATGAATAAAAGCAAGAAAAAAATCGCACTCAAAAAGCTTTACTCGTTTCCTTTAAAAAAAATAAAATGTAAACACCTGAAATATGGCACTCCAAGGACAAAGTCTCCCTTAACATTTTCTATCCGATGACCGAATTATTTTTTCATATGTCCGTCCATTTGTTAATAACAAATGATTAAAGCTGTTCTTTGTCGAGAATCGAACGTTTTTTTTTCTACAACTTGCCATTCTCCTCATTTCCAAAATTTCACAAAAATATTTGGTATTACGAAAGTGTAATTATTATACTACAAGTACAATTCCATTTTTTATTTCAGATGAGCCTAGAAGCATCTCCACCGATTAGCCATGCAACAACGTCGGCACTATCTTAAAATAATAATAACGTCATTGTTCAAAAATGTTGTCCACTAAAAATAAACTCAAGTTTGCCAAGACTATGTATGACCTATGTGAAAAATCCTGACCTCGTCATTCCAATACTCGCATCAGAGAGAAAATACAAAAAATTTACCTGCTTTTTTCAAGCTCATGCAGACCCATTAATCGTGGTGTACGCCGCACGCCTTTTTTTCAACCATTTTCGCACACCACCCGCTTGCATTTGGAGTTCGTTCATTGTAAAAAAAAATCTGAAAAAGCTCCCAATTGTTTCCTTTTTTATGCTCGGGCTCTTAGTCATCACGGGATTTTCGTGCTTCGGCGCCAAGTAGAAACGGGGGAAAACAAAAGCTCATTGAGCGCACTTTGCCGCAGAAGCTCTTATATACGTAGGCGAAACAAGAGAGCAGCCCGCATCTCACTGCATACCCCCGGACTCTCTTCCAGTTTGTTCTCGCTCCTTTCCACCCTTAACGTCAATTTCTCTCTCTTCTCTCTCCCTCCCTCTCTCTCCCTCCCTCTCTCCCTCTCTCTCTCTCTCTCTCTCTCTCTCTCTCTCTCTCTCTCTCTCTCTCTCTCTCTCTCTCTCTCTCTCTCTCTCTCTCTCTCTCTCTCTCTCTCTCTCTCTCTCTCTCTATCTGGCTGTCCCTCTTGTAACTTTCCCCCCCGACATAAAATATACTTAGTTTTATATTCGAGCCTGATGAGGCGAATTGAGCCGTAACGCGGAGGCGGCGATCAAAAGCCTAGAAATGGTCCTCCATTCGAGATTGTATATTTCTCCGTGGCTATAACCTTTCAAGAATTTACGTTTCCTTAGTTCGCAACTTATGAGAGGGCGATGGGGTGAATCGCCGAGAAGAAGGGCAGTTTTATGTGGGGGAGAGGAGGGAAACGAAAAGTGGAGACTTGAAGAGGTGAATGAAAAATTTAGGACAAAGATTCGGTTGTTTTTCCAAGTGGAATCCGACTCTGGTCACTGCAACGATAATGTATATATATATATATATATATATATATATATATATATATATATATATATATATATATATATATATATATATATATATATATATATATATATATATATATATATATATATATATATATATATATATATATATATAAGATGGTCCTCAAAATCTGTTGTCTGCAGAATCACTTTTTCATCGATATATATATATATACATAGATGAAAAAGTGATATCAAGATTCTTGCATTAATCCAAGAGCGATTTTGAGAACACTAGGCTTTACAGAATATTGAGTATGGTGACCATTGGTTACTCCAAAGATGGTCCTCAAAATCTGTTGTCTGCAAAATCACTTTTTCATCGATATATATATATATATCTCTATTAGAATTAGAATATTAGAATTAGAATATCTCTATTAGATTATCTCTATCAGATATATCTATGTGTTATATATATATATATATATATCTCAAAATCTGTTGTCTGCAAAATCACTTTTTTCATATATATATGAAAAAGTGATTTTGCAGACAACAGATTTTGAGGACCATCTTTAGAGTAACCAATGGTCACCATACTCAATATTCTGTAAAGCCTAATGTCCTCAAAATCGCTCTTGGATTAATGTAAGAATCTTGATATTAAGGTTATTGCGGGGACCGCCCTGTCCCCAAAATCAAGGAATCGCTAAAAAATAATTCGAGGACCGATCGCGAAATATCCTTTTCCTACACACATTCAAAAAGTTTCCATTCAAATATATATATATATATATATATATATATATATATATATATATATATATATATATATATATATATATATAGGGTATTTCAGGAAAACCTTACTCCTGGTGTCAAAAAACACTTAATTTTTTTCAATTTTTTCTCCCGCCTCTTGCCCTTCTGCGACTGTAAAAAGTCGAATAGCTCGCTCAAGCCGGTTTTTAAATTCTGAAAAATAGTACCTACTTTTTTCACTTGTTTTGTGCATTTTTCGCCAAAGCTTCCGATAGGAAGCACAAATTGAGCTTTGATGTTTACAATGCCAAAAAATATTCAAAGTGCCAAAAATTTTTTACCACTTATGCCAAAAGAAATTGATTGCTTTTTTGGCACTTTGGCAGATTACCTTTCGGTCTACATATACATCGCTCCCAAATTGAATCTCATCTGAAACCATATTTTTGAAGTTTTTGTTTAATTGCAAGACCAAAAAAGTACTCTTCTAACTTACAAATATTTGAATAATCGTATCCAAAATCGAATCTTCCCGAAAAAATAGTAAATATCGGTAGCACAATTTGAGCTTTTGTGAAAAATTTACAAAACAGGTCGAAACGTATCTAAATTTTTTCAGAATTCTAAATACGGCCCGATTGAACTTTTCGATTTTTTGCAGCCGCAGAAGGGCAAGGGGTGGAGAAAGAAAATTGCAAAAAATTAGGTGTATTTTTGACACCAGGAGTGAGATTTTCCACTATGGAAATATGATATCAACGATAGTGGAGAGAATAGTTGTCTGAGTTCAGCTCCAATACCCTAAATATACCGGGTGTCCCATTTAATGAAAGACCTTACATATGATTTATCTCGAAAAATACTGCTCCGATCATTGAGTATAATGAAACTTTTGAGATTTGAAAGAGGGACGTTAAAAAAAATATTTTTCCTCCCAAATTCAAAATGGCGACGTTAAGATGGCCGAAATGTGTTTTTTTTTAAATTGGGATCATCAATTTTTATCACCAACACATTTACCAGGGCAAAACTAACAACTTTGGTAGGGAATTTTTTTTATGACATTTATCATTTTTAGGTTAGAATAGCATTTTTTAGACGAAGTGACGAGCCGCAGAATCCTAATCCTTATTTGGGTTTGTTTGGGTGGTCGAACAAGCCCAAACAAACGCAAAAAAATCTCACACGCACACTTACACTAGGGATGTTGAAGACTTACCTCCTCGTGGTACATTCTGGATAGCGCTAAAATAGTAAAAAATGGTATTCTGACGACAAAATTATGAACGTTATCAAACAAAATTTCCCACAAAAGCTGTTAATTTCGACATGATGAATGTTTTGGCGAAAAAAAATGCATGATCCCATTTCTTTTCAAACGTGCCGATCATCTCAACGTCGCCATTTTGAGTTGTGGGCCAAACAAATTTCTTTTTTGGACATCCCCCTTGAACCCTAAAAGTTATATTATACACTGAGAAAAAAACCAATTGAATCAAAAAAATATATTGGTTGATTCAAATAAATGTCTGATCGCGGAGTGCCACCGATATGTGAGATTGTTGCAATACTATAAAATATTGGAAAATGTGATTGATTCAAATAACATATTATTTTATTTGAAAATCTCTTCTGTTCTCTGAATAGCTACATCATCCTTCAAATAAAATTATATTCTATTGAAATCATTCTAGATACAATCTGTAGATGTACGGATGAAATAATTAAGCGGTTGCTACAACATTTTTTATTTCGTACAAAAATATAATCAATAGAATGAATTATTTCTTCACTAC
>OY723393.1:37552590-37555090 GCA_963210295.1 Ophion ellenae
GATAGTACACAAATTTTTCTTTAAAGCAAATTAGTAGAGGTTATTCACAGGACACACTGTTAACACGTGATTGAAAACGACACTGAATTCTTGTTCTGAAATGGAGCCGTAGACAAGAAAGATACTCAGCCACTAGGCTACGTTAACGAAGTTTTTATTACCGACCGTAGGTAAAAGTTAAAAATCATTTTAGAAAGCGCCAACTTTGAACACATATATTAACTAAATTCTTTTAAAATGAGTTTTGTTCATTGGATAATAATGATCTTTAGGTACCTCTACTCTCCATACACATGAGATATTGACTCAATATGAAATTGAATAAGAATTAATACAAAAAACTTGTGTTGTTGTACATTTAACTAAAATGAATGGGGCATTGTCCATTCAATTATTCAAAAATATCTATTCAACTTCATAGATGACAATAACCATTGCCCATAGGTCTGAAAAAATGATTATTACGTACTTTTAGTACAGATGCCTAAAAAATTAAAAATTTCAAATTCGAAAAAACATGGATCGTAACGTTATCCCATTACCGTTCCCGGCTTAAAAGTTGCATAATGAGTGACAGTAATTTCAGGAAAAATTTGAAGAAAATCGATCGTTACGTGTTTTTCAAAAATCAACATTTAATATTTAGAACTCGAAAATCTTATGGAAATACGATTTTCATGATTTTGTACCATTTTTTCCTAAGAGTGCGTCTGAAAACGAAAATTAAAAAAAAACATCCCATTCGGATCATTTTTCGCAAAGTTATGGGCGTTCAAAGAAAAAGTACCGCTTTTTTTAAAATTCATATCTCGGAACTGGCTGGACAAAAAAGCATAAAATTGGCATGGAGGCCTTTCTCAATAGATACTAAAAGACCACAAATTATGAAGAAAATCGGAGATGCAAAAGCTAAATGGTGTCCGATTTGGCGTGGAATGCTCCATATATATACAGGGTGTCCTGTTATGAATGGATAATCCTCCAACTGTCGATAGGTCAGATCATATCCTACTACAGCTGGAATTTCAGTTTAGTGAAAATCCCACGGTTGTCGAGACAAAATTCCATCTGCTTTTGGTTTTTCGCATGCCATTTCTACAAATGATGACTTGTTTTGACCTGGTTTTTTATAAATACTCTTGGCTACGGGCTTTATCTAAAAAAAGTATTCTTTTTAGCCTTCAATGTTAAGGAAACTTTATGAAACATGATCTTATGCAGACCTTTCATGCAAACCCATCCGAATATCTGACTTTAATAGCCTGCGGTGTAGAAAAATGTACTACGCATATCGTGCCAATTACTTTGAAAGTTGCTTAGTCATTGTCGATTCATATCATTCGTATAAATGGCATGCGAAAACCCAAAAGCAGATGATTTTTTTTTTTCAAAAAACAACATACAGCCGAAAATCTCGAAAACAGTGGGTCTTCTACTAAACTGAAATTTCAGCATATAGTAAGACGTGATCTGATTTGTCGACAGTTGCCGGATTATCCATTCATGACGGGACACCCTGTATATATACCCTGTATATATATATACTAACTTACAGTCTTAGAAATTTTTTACTAACTTACAAAATTATTACTAACTACTAACTAATTACTAATTACTAATTTACAGTCGAATTACTTTGTGTATATATATATATATATATATATATATAGTAATTCGACTGTAAGTTAGTAATTAGTAATTAGTTATTACTAACTACTAACTAATTACTATTTACTAACTTACAGTCTAACTTACTAACTACTTAAGTTAGTAATTAGTTAGTAGTTAGTAAAAATTTTGTAAGACTGTAAGCTAGTAATATATAGTAATTCGACTGTAAGTCGACTGCCCTGACCACTGAGCTACACCAGCCCGCTAACCTCAGCTTTCTCGGATAGTCTCGATATTCGTGACGCAACGTTACAATATATATATATACATATATATATATATATATATATATATATATATATATATATATACACGCACACACATATCTATAATAACTATTGTGCAATATATATAAAACGTCATAATATTAATAATATTATTCACATGATACAATATACCTAAAGTGGGACACCACTATGACGAATAAAAAACGGACTTTCTGAAAGTAGACATATTCAAGAATTCGTGTAAAAATGTTAAGTTGAAATATTGAAAATTGACCAAGTGTACAGAAGATTTAGCGGGACCAGGTAACGCAACGATTTACGTATCCATACTAAAACTTTCAATCGTGTTTTTCTCAAAACGACTTTTCTCGACCTGGCCGGGATCACAACTATAATTGTCGGATTTTCAATTTAAAAGAACATGAAATTTCGCAATTGCAGTAGCTATCGTTGTACGTAGTCGTTTTCTTTTTTTTTGTCTTTTTCAAGTCTCCTAATAATTATAAGTAAAAATGCGCCAAAAATTGACTTTTGGGAATACCCGCCGTTCTGTGATTTTTTTCGACAAAACTTTTTTATTTTCATTTATCCGGCTCACGTTT
>OY723393.1:37560090-37585049 GCA_963210295.1 Ophion ellenae
GAAATGACGAGGTAGGTATTTTACACGCAATTCATACACAGTATTGATAAGATTGGTTTTTTTTTTAAATTGAAAATTATTGATAAATAATGAAGATATTATTATTGAAACGAAGTGCCACCGTAGCAGCATGGCCGATCGGTGCTGGTGGTTTCTAGAGTCATCTGAAATAAAAAATTCAGGGTCTTATTTTTTAATAAGTAATCTGTATTACTTTAGTATCACTTTAGTATCATGTAGTATATAAGGCGTTAACCCCACTTGTAGCGCAAAAAAAGGCCCTTTTCGTGAATTTTTTTAAAGAAAACTACGAAACTTTTTTAATCGATCAATATACCATCTTAACGAACACATCTTGAAGAACTTTCGGTAATTTTTTTATTGAAAAATATTACATTGTTTAGTGGCAAATGGCCGTCAATGAAATAATGTTTTTATATACACGGTTTGCGGTGACCAACATTGCGGCGAAGTGGATCATCTGAAGAATAAAATGCGGATGGATTTAGTCAAATATAAGTATAAACTGGTCTTTAATCGAAGGATTTTAAAAAATATTCATTTTTCACAAAATGGCGGACAGTCAAAGTTAATGGTTCGATTTTAACGAAAAAAAACGGCCGTTTTTTGGCTATAAAACGGCCATTTTTTTTTTCAAAAAAAAAATCGAACGAATAAAGACTACATTTTTATGTATTAAATAAGCCTGCAAAATTTCAAGAAGATCGGTTCATTAGTGTTCGAGTAATCTTGGTCACCGACTTCAGAAATGCCATTTTGAGAAAAACGCGTTTAAAGTTTCTCTTTCAAGGCTCTTTCAACGCGGATTCTTCTCTTTCACCGCTCATATCTCAGTCAATTTTGTTCGGATCAACTTGAAATTTTCAGGACATATTCTCAGATACTTGTACTTCAAAAAAATGCAATAAAAAAAATCGATTTTTTCAAAATCGCGAGTGGGGGTAACCCCATAAGTCTTGTAAGTAATAAAAATAAGTAGTTACTAAGTAATATTAGCACAGATATAAGTACTCACTATAAGTAGTAAGTATAAGTAATAAAATAAACATTTCAGGGTCGTCTGGAATTAAAAAAAGGTGAACTAGAGTCATCTGAAATAAAAAATAAAAAAAAAGTGTTGTTAGTATTATAATCAAACTTTCATATGACCGGATACTTTCCTGAAATTCTGAATATCACGGAAATGGCAAGTTGTAGAAAAAAAAGTTCGATTTTCGACGCAAAAAACAACTTTAGTTTTCAATACTTTTTGTGATAAGAGTATTAAGATGACGAGGTCGGGATTTTTCAGATAATTCATACATATTCTTGCCAAAATTGAGTTTTTTCTCAATTGAAAAATATTGATAAACATTGAAGATATTATTATTTAAGGCCTTAGGCCACAGTAACGGGTACAAAATCATGTGCGAATTTAACATTTTTTTTTTCGTATGAAAAAGTGATTCACTCATAAAATTAATTACACTTCTATTTAGAATGAATATCAAGCTGTTAAATTTTTTTTTTTTTTCGATGTACAAAATGACCGACTACTCGAAACTTCTCAAAACAGCTTTTTTCCTATTGGCGTGACAAATAACTTCAACAATTTTCACACGATTTACTTCAAATTTAAAAGTTATGTTCCTAATTGCCTTTCGCAGAGAAGTACGTACGGAATTTCTGATTGATCGAAAACTTTTCATTTTATGAGCAGTTTATGAGCAGATATAACGAAATTTTTCACTGAAAATTCATTTCTTAAGTTCAATACCTACAATTTTTGAATGAAACAATATTTTTTAAATTCCGTATGTACTTCTCTAGGTATTCTAATGTAGATTGACGAGAATTTTTGTTTTTTGTTCTAGGTCAAAAATTGTGGATGCCAAATGGCAGACCGCGGAGTGCCTAAAAAAAGAAAATATTATTAGTCGGTCAGTTTGTACATCGAAAAAAAAATATACATACTTTCTAGCAGCTTGATATTCATACTAAATAGATGTGTTATTAATTTTATGAGTGAAACACTTGTTCATGCGAAAAAAAATTAAATTTTTAAAAAATTACTTTTAGTATAATAACCAAACTTGCATGATATACTTTTTTGGCATGCTGGAAATTATGAAACGTCCAAGTTGTAGAAAAAAGGTCCGATTTTCGCCGAAAAAAAAACAACTTTAGTTTAAATTATTTTTTGTGATGAGAGTATTGAGATGTCGGGGTCGGGATTTTACACACAATTCATACATAGTCCTGCCGAGACTGAATTTTTTTTTCTACTGAAACCTATTGATAGACGATGAAGTTATTATTATTTGAACAAAGTACCGCCGATGCTACATGGCCAATGGGTGCAGGTGGTTCTAACAACTCTGAAATAAAAAATACAAAAATGTACTTTCAGTATAATAATCGAACTTTCGCATGGTCGGATATTTTTTTAAATTTCGAGAATTACGAAAATGGCGTGCTGTAGAAAAAAAATCGATTTTGCACGAAAAAAACAACTTGAATGATTTATTATCAACAAATGAACAAAAATGTGAAAAAATCATCGGGACGTACATAAGAAAATGTTATAAACTATGCCCTGTCCGAATTCGAAGTGAATCGGACTTGTAGATTTTCAGATACGACCTGCACCTTTTCACAAAATATAATTTCGAGAAAAACGTAAAAAAACGATCTGACCGTTCACAAAAATTACAACTCGGTCAATATTCGGAATTATTACGAAATCCTTTTTGCACGTTAAATTTAACATTCTCGGTTATAGAACCATCCAATATGAAATTGGTATTTTTTTTTCTATTTCAAGCTTATCCAAGCTCTTAAGGGGTTATATACAGTCAGGAGGCCCAAAAAGATCGATTTTTCAATAAGTTTTCTTCCGAAGACCTTTAAATCTATTAACGTAAAAAATTGTACACACATTATGGCAACTTTTAACTGTATTTTAACATTTTTTATTTGCAAAAGTAATTATTTTGAAAGCTGCTATAGCTGATCTCCGGGAGCACCTCTAAAAAAGGCGTCTTGCAGCGAGCACGATATCTCTAGACTCGATCATCTAAAATAAAAAAACCAAAAAAATTTGGTTAATATAATAGATTATCTTGTAATTGACCGAAGGAATAAGCAAAATAATGTTTTTTTACAAAATGGTGGCTTCTAAAGAAAAATCGATTTTTGACGAAAAAATCGGCCTTAAATGGTTTATATGTTTAATATTTTTTCACAAAATGGCGGCTTCTAAAAAAAATCGATGTTTGACAAAAAAATCGGCCTTAAATGGTTTATAAAATGGAAAATATTTTTTGGTGAGAAAAAATCTTCGATTAATTACTAAAAAATATACTTGAAAAGATTGTGTTAAAATTTGCGACTGATCGGTTCAGCCGTTTCCGAGAAATCTTGCTCGCCGACTTTACAAACACGATTTTGAGAAAAACGCGTTTAACGGAGACTTTGTCCTTGGAGTGCCATATTTCAGGTGTTTACATTTTATTTTTTTTAAAGGAAACGAGTAAAGCTTTCTGAGTGCGGTTTTTTCTTGCTTTTATTCATGATATACAGAACGTTAAAAAAAATTTTTTTTCGAAAAAAAACCAAAATGGCGACCGTTGCAGCTCCGCGAAAACAGGTCCTCAAATCGCGGGAGGTAAACGGCTGACATCACTGCCCCCTCTTTGTTGATCTGAAACACAAATTCAAAGCATATTATCAATCTGTGACCCTTTGGTCATGGAATGACGGATGGGTTTTTCGTTTTGTACAAATTTCGGAAAATGGCGGCAATTTAAAAAAAATCGAATTTTCGCGTTTTTTTTCGCATAAAAAGATAAATAATAAATGCAAAAATGTATCCATCGAAAAAACGATCCGTCATTCCGTGAAGACATATTTTCTGAGTATGCTCTCTAAATTTCAGGTCGATATGTTAATTACAGCGGTCAGGAGAATGTCAGCCATTTTTAAAAACGTGTTTTCGATAAAAACGCGTTTAAAGTTTTGTAATGTGTTTACACAAATGTGTTTATAATTACCGCTAATCGGCAATGCCTGGTCCATAGAGGCATCCCTCCTCCTCTTCTAGCTGCTCATGTTGAGCCGCTAACATCTCCCGCTAACTTCAAGGACAAAGTCTCCCTTGAAGTTTCAAAAGCACTTTCGAACGCTCTGACACGTCATTACAAATGTGCGCGTAACTTCGAGAATATTCGCCGGATTGACAAGAAATTTTCTGTGTATGCACTTAAATATATGTACATTACGAAAATAAAATGAAAAAAATCGATTTTTCGAAAAATTTTACTGTGTGAATTAAGGGGTTGAAATGACCCTTTAAGGGGTTGAATAAGGGGTTAAATAACCCCTTAAGGGGTTAAGATAAGGGGTTAAGATAACGCCTTAAGGGGTTACAATAACCCCTTAAGGGGTTAAAACAACCCCTTAAGAACGTAGAGACGTACCTGATCCTCTCTTGTTTCGACTTGGGACACGTGGAAAAACTGTTGAAACGACATAGGGAAAAGGAGCAAAGGGATCGCGTTACCAGCCCCGTATAAATTCTCACGTCCTCGCCATTCTCATCTCCCGCCTTACGCCCATGAGATAAATCTACGGCTCGTAAATAAGAGAGTACGTGTGGCGTGGCTACAGTAGCAACAGCTCGCCCTCCTGCATCGCGCCTCCTCGGAGAGGCCACCAGGTCTTATGCAAACTTACATATTGTTTTGCCAAAGTGAGAGAGCGTGTGCGGTACCACGAGAAAAGAGATGACACATGTGCATACCCATAACGCCCTCCACTCGAAGCGACAAGACTCTTGACGGAGACCGCGTGTGGCAATTGTCTTTTTATCACTATGAGACGTGAGCAAGGTAAAAATAACTTGTAAAAAATTCAAAGTGAATACGCGGATGGGGTTGGATTTTTTGTTCCGAAACAGCAAGGATCGTCGTGGGGATGCGTAGTGAGAGGGCCGAGCACAATTTCGCATATGGGGAATTTTTATGGCAAAGGAATTTTGAAAAAAGTGGACTTTCAGGTGAAAATGTTTCCAACAAGCAAATTTTTTTGCATCGATTGTTACCACTTTTAGCGTGGAAATGCAGTTTTAATACTGTGGATCTGGAATTATCGAATTATAATTATTGAGCTTATAAAATTACGAAATCAAAACGAAGGAAATATTCATAATACGATTAAAAAAGGAATTTTGTCATTTATTGATTTATTTGTATTATTTGAAAATTAAATTACACTAATGAAAATTATATGAAACCTTATAAAAAATTATTAACCTTAGAAGATGTTAGTTCACAATTTTGCGATAAAAGTTAAAGTTTGATTATAAAATATTGTATTGCAATTTATTGGTTACTTTTTCGTATTTAGAGATATAAGTTAATTTTTATAGAAATCTTATAATGGAAATTATAAATCTACAAGAGCAAAGTCAAGCAAGTAGAAAATGAGATTATAAAAAATTGAGCTATTTGATGTTCTTATAATTTTATAATTTAATGGTTTCATTTTATCGCTCAATAGTAAAAGCACACTAATAATATTGAATTGGAACTATATACGCTTTATTTTATACCGTTCCATTTAATGATTTTATATGATTTAATAAATCTATTCCACCTATGATATTTCTGATGATTCATAATTCCATTTTTATATTTTGCCATTACATTTTTTTAAATAAAATTTTAGTTATTAAAGTTAACTTTCAACTTATATGCATCATAAAATCTTAGTAATGAACTGCAATTACATTTGTTTCAATGGAATTTCCATTTTGATTGTAAAATTATAAAATTACATTACATTTATAGAAAATTAAGTCTTCTTAGATTAAATTTGAACAATCTAAGTGAATATAATTTTATAATTTTACAATCGAAATCAGAATCTGATTACAAAAAAATGAATTGCAAATAATTAGCTACATTTTATGATTCTTAAGTTATGAGTTCACTTTTATACTTGATAAAATACAAAAATATTATTTTCAATTATCGTAATATGGAAATAAAATTGCGAATCGGCAGAAATATAATTAACAGAATAAATGTACACAATTGAAAAACCGTGTTCTACAAAATGCACACAAAATTATTATATAAAATAACAAAAATAACCAAATCCAAAATTGACACAAAAAAATCGATAAGTTATACCCGCCTCTTGCCAACCGAGTCTTCCCATCGCTGTTTTTCGCGCGAATAATTATGTAAAAACCATTTCCATATCAATTGCCCATTCTTGCCCGTTTGTCTCGTCACAGAATTTGCTCCAGTCCATCCAGAATTCGACATTTTTTCACATTACACGCCCAATATCCGGTTGGAGGATGACCATCCACTGCGAAGTAAAAATGAGGGCAAAGTCGTTTCCCAAAATCCTCCTTTCGTGATCTGCCCTTTTTCTATTTTCCGAGGAGGCCATAGGGAGTCAATCGGGTGACAAATTTTTACGTGACCGAACTAACGTCCCATCGGGAGTGTAAAAACTCGTACATTTTGGCATTTCCACCCTTTGCGCCAGCCCTTCGCTTAAATGACAGACCCGTATGGAGTGAGGAAAGAGAGAGAGAGAGAGAGAGAGAGAGAGAGAGAGAGAGAGAGAGAGAGAGAGAGAGAGAGAGAGGGAGAGAGGGAGAGAGAGAGAGAGAGAGAGAGAGAGAGAGAGAGAGAAAACATTAAGATAAGCGGGACAGGGTGAGGGTATCAATCTAATTCGGCGGAGCAATAAGCCAGGCATAACACGTCTTCATTCTTATGGTGGGTAATATTGAATTTTTACTTCTCCCGTGCCGATTTATCGCCGGAAATAAAGTATACCGATAAAAACGCAACTGAACTCGTATACGGGAGGATAATTAATCATTCCCGGGGGACAATTAATTTTTTCACCCTAACGTATGAAAAATAAGAGATGATAAGTTGCTCTTTCGATCTTTCGCGTAAACTCTATTCTTTCGTGTGCCAAATCCCGGAGAAGAGAGCTGGCAGCACGCGAATTTACGATTTTTTTTTTTTGGTTTCCTTAAGGCTACGCGTATATATGGGATATACATACACAGGGTGTCCCTCTTATCTCTGCCACCCGGAATAACTCGGTAATTATTGACGTCACAAGAAAAATGTCCCAGACAAAAGTTGTACGGTGTGAAGGGAGCCCTCAAATGCGACCGATTTTTTGTTAATTTCAGTGGAAACGCTGACGCACAGTGAAGGTCACCTTCACTTTTTAAAATGGAATAGTACATTTTTTTCAACCATCTTGTGGAGCACCTCAAGCCGCATAAAAAACATCAGGGGGTCAAAGTCGTTCAAGGTCATTTCGAACACCAATCAAAATGAAATACAAATCTAAATATCTCGGATCACTACCAATTATTTGGCAGTGATCCGAGATATTTAAATTTGTATCATCGACACTGACCTTGAATGACCTTGAACGACTTTGACCCCCCTAATATTTTTTGTATATGGCTTGAGGTGCTCCACAAGATGGTTGAAAAAATGTACCATTTCATTTTAAAAAGTGGAGGTGACCTTCACTGTGCTTTAGCGCCTCCACCAAAATAAAAAAAAATTGGTCGCATTTGATGGCCCCCTTCACACCGTACAACTTTTGTCTGGAACATTTTTTTGTGACGTCGATAATCACCGAGTTATTTCGCGTGGCGAAGATAAGAGGGACACCCTGTATACAGGGTGAGGCACGTAAAGTGTTACAAGGCAATAGCACTCGAACTATTGATCATATCCACAAATATTTCAGACAAAAGTTTCAGCGCTTGAGAAGCCCCTCATACTGGACCACCCTATAAAAAACATCACGGGGTCAAAGTCGTTCAAGGTCATTCAAGGTCAGTCGCGATGATACAAATCTAAATATCTCGGATCACTACCAAATACTTGGTAGTGATCCGAGATATTTTGATTTGTATTTCATTTTAATAGGTGACCTTGAATGACCTTGAACTACTTTGACCGCCTAATGTTTTTTATGCGGCTTGAGGTGCTCCACAAGATGGTTGAAAGAAAAATGTACCATTCCATTTAAAAAAGTGGAGTTGACCTTGACGTAGCTGCAGCGCCTCCACCGATGAAAAATAGGGTGGTCCAGTATGACGGCCTTCTTGAACACTGAAACTTTTGTCTAAAACATTTTTGCATGTGATTAATAGTTTGAGTGCTATTGCTCTGTAACACTTTATGTGCCTCGCCTTGTATATGTGTATGTGTATATATATATATATATATATATATATATATATATATATATATATATATATATATATATACACATGCAGAATTTACTCAAGCACGCGCCGTTCTTCTTCCTGCGTGTAAGCGTATATAAGAATTTAGGTAAGCTTGCACAGTGCATAGCGAATGAAATTCGGCCGACCGCTATTAATTCAAACGCCCTCGAGGATAGACTTTCGGACTAAGCTGGTGGCACGCTTGCAACAAAAGGGCTACGAGGAAGGTCGAGTGAGATGGCGTAGAAGGTCTACAGGTTAAAAACAGAGAGAGCAAGAGAGAGAGAGAGAGAGAGAGAGAGAGAGAGAGGGATATGGGAGAGAGAGACGGGAGAGAGGACTCTCTTGCATGCACGAATAATTGTTAGTAGTAGCAATATATCACGAGAGCGCGGCCAGGTATGTGAGAATAACAGCGTCTACGAGGAACTCAGGCAAGGATGCTTAATTAAACGTTCGTGTTAATTGCAACGACTTCGCGTCAACCCTTCCAACCTTGTTCTTCTCTCCCTCTCTCTCTCTCTCTCTCTCTCTCTCTCTCTCTCTCTCTCTCTCTCTCTCTCTCTCTCTCTCTCTCTCAATGACTACTTCCTACTATATATGTATGAGCCTTGAATGGCAACATACTCGGCCGGGAGGGGCGTGGGGTCGGGTGAGACGGACACCGGCGAAGAATTTCGCTCCCTCGCGATGATGCCTCACAACCCCATATTCTCTCCTTCAAACTCGCAGTGACATAAATAGTTACGTAATACAAACCGACTGCTTCAAGTATATTTTCACGTTGCACGAGCGTGTAGACATTACGACGAGCCCCCATCCCGGATAAACGTCGGGTCCATGTAAATTCCCGTGTCAAGTTTACGCGCGAGTCTCGCTATCCGACCCGGATGGAAATCGATCCCGGGGAGAAGAATGCATCTCCGGTGCAGCCCCGTGACGGATATCCTCGGCTGGATATCCGAAGAAGAGCGGGGAAAATTGTGTACCCGGTTACGTCACGGCTGAAGATCCTGAGACCAATTTGAAGTCATCAAGATCGACGATGTGAGACGGATCGCATACGCGTTCGTTTGATTATAGGTAGATCGTTGGGTAGTAGAAATGAATGTGGTTATTGCCGAATGAGCTTTCACAGAATCGTGACGAAGATGATGCTTATTATTGGGATGTTAAATAAGTTCTCGGCGTTTTCTTGTGAACACTAATGCTCGGCGTGAAAATGAATGCTTTACTTTTGAAAATCATTCCTAGTGCTTTCCAACGTTTGGAAACTACTGTGTGATCAACTCCTAATGATTCTGAAAGTTCAGCTAGCGTCTGACATGCAGTGCTGGATTTATACTTTTTTTAAGTAAGCTCGAGTCGAAATTTACAGCCTGTTTTGGAGGCCTTTGATGCTACGACACTCATTTAGGTTTAGCAACTTCCTATTGGACACCCTATAGGAAGTTGCTAAACCTAAATAAGTGTCGCTTCCCTCCATGAATTCAATAGGGGTCCCTTTTTCTAAGGCGCATACCTGAGGCCCCGCAGTTTTATTCCAGCCGTGGTTGAAGCAAGTACGCGCGCGTCAAAATGAGTGAGCTCATCACGGAAGAATAAGTATATCTTATTGAGTGCTTTTTCTCGAGGGGAAAAATTTATAGTAATGCGTATAGAGGGTTTCGTACTAAGTTTGGAACTCATAGAGTTGCCAGCGAAAACACTCTGAAAAGGTAAGAATTGAATATTTATTCATATTCATCTATCACACAACTTGTGTTTCAATTCAATTGAACTGCATTGAAGTAATTTTACGTTAATTTTTGTAGGATCATCGATAACTTCGTGAAGTATGGTACACTCAAGGACCGTAGACACGAGTTGCCAGGTCCATCTGTTACGGTGACTACACCAGAGAAGATCAACGAAGTTGAGAATTATTTCAAACAAAATCCATATGATTCGATTCGGAAAGCTGCTCAAGCATTAAAGATAACCAAATCATCATTACACGACATTTTGAAATATTTTTAAAAGTTTCATCCGTATAAAATAAGCACTCATCAATTGTTAACTGAACATGCCATGACGAAAACGCATCGAATTTTGTAACACTATTACGGGAATGTTTGAAGCCGAAGAACTTAATGAGAAATTGATTATTTATTCCGATGAAGCACATTTTTGGACGAATAGGTACGTAAACAAGCAAAATTACCGGTTTTGGGGAACAGCAAATCCCAACATATCGTTAGCGAAGTCCCTTCATCCACAGAAAGTAACGGCATGGGCAGCGATTTCGGTAAAAGGAATTTATTTTCAATTCTTGGAATCTACGGTAACAGGAGAGAGTTACAAACAGCTTTTGGAAACGAAATTCTTCCCTTATGCAAAAAAGAGGGGACTGGTTAAAAAATTTTACTTCATGCAAGATGGAGCGACGCCGCACCGGACTCATGAGGTGTTTGAAGCTATTCATCGCGTATATGGGACTCGAGTAATCGGTCTGGGGTACCCTAAATTTGCTCAAGGCGGACTAGCATGGCCTCCGTACTCGCCGGACCTGAACCCTTGTGATTTTTTCTTGTGCGGTTACATTGAAAATCATTGTTACGCTAAAAACTCCAGCACAGTAGAAGAACTGATCGCGGCCATCCCGGAAGTGGTTCGCGGCATTACAAACGATATGTTGGATACAGTTTTCCACAGTTTTCAAAAGAGAATTGATTTTTGTGCACAATTTAACGGTTCGCACTTCGAAAATATCTATCATTAATCACTGTACTTTTTCGTTATTTTTACAAGATGTAATAAATTGACGTAAAAAATATTTGACTGGGTTTTATGTATGTGCGTTTAAAACTGCAGAGTTCCCTCTATTTAAAGCAATTTGGCTTTTCTGATTCTGTGCACGTGTTTTAAAATGACAGTCGATTAGTTTCAGCAACTTCCTATTGGACATCATGTATGTCAGCCTCACTTGAGTCTGTTTACTGCTAGAAGTCCTACTATGGGCTCCTAACATGCTCTTTCTTTGCTGCTTACCTCCTGCATAGGCCCCTGTACTCCTGCCTAACCTAGTTGAGGTCGTTGCAGCTCCTCTTTTGATTGCGTTTGGACCTATCGCGCATTTGGCTGTTTCGACTAAACGAGGTTGGCGATGGTTGCATTCGAAAAAGCGGGTCTGTTAGTTTTCAGTAACCATCATGCGTTGGACTAGGTAGGACCGCGCGTTCGCCGTAGAGGCCTACTTTTCCAACGGCCTTTCCATTATCTCCACCCAGCGAACCTTTCGCATTAGCTTCAAACTTGCCCCTGCAGCTCCAGCAACTCTCCAAAGTGAAAAAAATGGATCTTGGGCAAACAGTTACAATGTTCTTGATAGGAATTGCCCTCACGTATGCATGTATACCCTGATCCCTATAGCAGGCACACGTGCATACGTACCAGTATACGTGTATTGGTGTATCCTTAGGCATGTGTGTGTGCGGGTATATACGTGTGTCTACGCATGCGCGTATTCAGGCATATGTATCTCCATATGCGTAATAGAGTGTATGGGTCTGCGCTGTGAAAATCTGTTCCCGCTCTAGGCGTTAAGTAGAAGCTCATTTTATATTGAATACGAAGCTACTTTACTGCCTTTATCTCCTACCACTGTGAGGATCTGGAGAGGCAAAATAGGCTGAACATTTCGACTCGGGAGGCCACTTGACTTTGTGCCCCCCCATATCTTAATCACTTGTATTTACCTAGACCATTTTAGATGCCTCTAAAATCCGTTGAGGTCCCCCCGCCCTCAAGTCTGCTGCCTATACCGCCTATTGGCAAATGCAGGACTGCTGACATGAGTCTTCATGAAGTAATACCGCCAACTGAACACATGAAAACCATTATTTTTGAAGCCTCTAAACCAATAGCTGCATGTTGTTTCCGACAGGGCATGGTGGCCCCAAGTCTCAACAAGTATTCTGTGTGCTTCAACTGCAATTTAAAAAAAGTAGTGCAGTAGAATTTGCCGCAAATACTCTTTTTGGCACGAAATTTGACATGTTTAACACTATGAAAACGAAAAGTTGTTTACACTTCGTCGAAATGATATACACTGAATTTCAAGCTTGCTTATAGTACTTCTTCATAGATGCGTTACCATCTTAAACTACACACACGCAGTTCTGGTAACGCTACCTGTTGGAAAACAGCGAGAACTTATTCAACGTCCTAATAGGTGGTTGCATGTGAAACCATCTATTTTGGTTTATTGGTTTAGGAGGTATTGCACAAATTGGTTATTCGAGGTTTTTCTCATCGAGAGAGACAATCATGGCCCATCTTTCAACCAACAATCGAATTCCACGCAGCAAGAATTCGGTTTCTTCAGAGCCAAACCAGTCATCTAGCCATTTTTTGACTGCTTCGTACAAGGTGAAGTGCCGGGCCGTAAGCGCTGACTGCATCGACCGGAACAAATGGTAATCGGGGGGAGCGATGTCTGGGGAATATGGCGCGTGGGGTAGGATTTCCCTGTTCGCTCCTTCCAAGTACTCCTTAATCGGTTGAGCAGCATGCAGCCTGGCGTTGTCGTGCTGCTGAATCAACTTGTCATGGCGATTCTCCCATTCGGGCCTGTTCTCGTGCAGAGCTCGCTTCAAACGCATCAGTTGCAGTCGATAACGATCCCCAGTGATGCTTGCCGACGCTTTCAGCAGCTCGTAATACACGACAGCCCTTTTTTGGCTGGTTTTCCGGGCTCCTTGTTGTCCATAGAATACTTACGACCTTGAGGCAGGCAAAAGCACCGTTTGCACGTTGTACTAGATGGAGCATCGTGGGCATACGCCTGCTCTAGCAAACGATGCGTTTTCGCGGCCAATTCGTTTGCCAGGAAATAATGGAGCATGACTTGCAGCTGGTGTGACTTATTGGAAGAAAAGTTACTATTGTAGAGACAATTGAAATAGATCATGTTAACGCTTCGTACAAATGTCCCTAATGGCGTTTCAGCGGGAGTCTATGGACGTGTCATCATGTGGATTGACTACTTTTAAGGGGTTACCCCAACTTGCGGTTTTGGAAAAATCGATTTTTTTTATTGCATTTTTTTGAAGTACAAGTATCTGAGAATATGTCCTGAAAATTTCAAGTCGATCCGAACAAAATTGACTGAGATATGAGCGTTGAAAGAGAAGAATCCGCGTTGAAAGAGCGTTGAAAGAGAAACTTTAAACGCGTTTTTCTCAAAATGGCATTTCTGAAGTCGGTGACCAAGATTACTCGAACACTAATGAACGGATCTTCTTGAAATTTCGCAGGCTTATTTAATGCATAAAAATGTAGTCTGTAATTGTTCGATTTTTTTTTCGAAAAAATGGCCATTTTATAGCCGACAAACGGCCGTTTTTATCGTTAAAATCGAACCATTAACTTTGACTGTCCGCCATTTTGTGAAAAATGAATATTTTTTAAAATCCTTCCATTAAAGACTAGTTTATACTTATATTTGACTAAATCGATCCGCATTTTTTTTCAGATGATCCACTTCGTCGCAATGTTGGTCACCGCAAACCGTGTATATAAAAACATTATTTCATTGACGGCCATTTGCCACTAAACAATGTAATATTTTTCAATAAAAAAATTACTGAAAGTTCTTCAAGATGTGTTCTTTAAGATGGTATATTGATCGATTAAAAAAGTTTTGTAGTTTTCTTTTAAAAAATTCATGAAAAAGGCCTTTTTTGCGCTACAAGTGGGGGTAACGCCTTAAGTCGAGAAAATGGCTGATCTAACGCCATCTATTGCCAGCGGACGGTTTTATATGCTGTTACCTTATATATATATATATATATATATCAGGTGGCTACACACACACACATATGTTTATATATAGATAAGGTGCCAAGAACGAGAGATTCACGACTTTGCATATAAAATGCTTTTTCGCTTGAACGATATCCGGATCCGAATACGACAACGTAGCACACAGTAGTATTAGCATATACATACATATATATATACATAGATATATATATGAATGAATGTATGTATAGGATTTGCGCATGTATCATAATTGCAGATCAATCTTGCAGGATATGATCACGAATGCAGCAGGAGGGATCATGGGCCTCCGGTATATTTGAAGGATCGAATACCGTGCACCCAGATTCCTGGGAAGTCCACCAGGTTCCCATGTTTAACGTTCGCATATGGGTTATGTTAACGTTGGACTATTATCATTTCTAGAAATACACGTACAAGTAGCAACCATAAACTAGCATGGGGAATCTAGTTGTAAATTATATCTGGATGTAAATTAGATCGAACAAGCGAAAAAAGAGAGAAGGTGACAGTGCGAGGAAGAGGGAGACAACGATGTGTAGACTCTGGGATGGAATCAAATGTCCCGGTAATCTCCGGCATTATTGATCTCGTTGGATAGATACATACATCTCGTGTACACAAACTGAAATATCAACAGAGGGGAAGAGAGAGAGAGGAACTCAAGAACTGGAAATGGTACAGTGACAAGTTTGGGGAAAACATTAAAGTGAAGGGGTCGTAAAAAGCCCGAAGGGTTACGGATAAATATTGGAAATGACAAAAAATACGAGAAAAAATATAATTGACAAAAATACGGGGAAATTATTTATTATTATATTTTTATAAAAGAATAAATTATTATGAAAAGAAAAATAAGAAATATACATTTTCAACAGGTCTGCATGAGTTTGGGGCCCAAAAAACGGATTGACTTTTAATATTTTTTTGTGGTAAGAGTATTGGGATGATGAGGTCGGAATTCTGCACTCAATTAAGACATAGCCTTATTACGTTTGAGTTGTATATTTATTGAAAAATAATGATGGACAATGAAGTTATTATTATTTAAATAAAGTGCTGCCATTGCTGCATGGTCAACCGGTGTAGATACCTACTTCTGGCAACTAAGGTCATTGGAAATGAAAAATACTCTCAGTGCAAGAAGAAACTCTCGAATGACCGGATACTTTATTGAAATTTTCGGAATTAAAAAAATATTGAGCTGTCGAAAAAAAATGAATATCGACGAAAAAACTTTAATCATCTGTTGTTAACAAATTAATGAACATAAGAAAAAATCATCCAATCATACGATAAACAACGTTATAAACAATGCTCTGTCAGAAATTGAAGTGAATCGAACCAACAGATTCTGAGGTACGACTTGCACCGTTTCATAAAACATAATTTCGAGAGAAGGGTAAATCGCAGCGAGGTGGTTGGCTCGAGCGCAGTGCACAATTCGACTTTTCATAAAAATGGTCGTAATTAGGTCAATTTAATTTTTTTTATCAAACTCCTTGCCGCAAATTAGAATTAAGATTCTACACTATGATATTGGGTAATAAAAAAACATACAAAATTGGGCAATAAGATTTTTTTTTATTGGGCAATACAAAAATTAAAAATTAGGCAATCAAAAATAAAAAATCGCAGTTTTTAAATTTATAAACGATGCAACTTATCAATTTCGACAACATAAAAGAGTTTGCGTGTGTTTTCTCTGGGGATAGCCTCAAGTGGAAAATTATTTTCTTTCGGATCCAGCTACCCCAATTAGTTCTTAATCTCCGCTAGCCTTGCCAGGTATATTTACATGCTCCAATGATGGTCAGTAATTGGAGGCTGGATATCCCACGAACATACATGTAGCTTCGACGCATGTCAAAATTATTCAGCCCGTATGGCAAACCTCGTTGTTATATCTCGATAAGTGGCAAATTTGTCTATCCGTTATTTTCCAGGTCAATGAAAGATTTCATCTCGAGTTCGAATTAACGAGTTTATACTACGGGCCATGCAAATATTGGCTTGGTAATACGAGCGATCGATTATTTAGCCATTTAGTGTATACGTGTGGCCCGAAATTACATTTCAAGGATAGCCTTCAGGCATTAGATCGTTAGGTTCAGTAGACGCTCGTTAACAATAATACAACCAGATATTTAATCGTTTGATAAGGTTTTATCCGGTGTGTATGACGTGAAACTTATTTTATAAATGAAACAGAATTTTAAAAAGAATAAAATAAAATATAATTTAATTAACCAATTTTTTTTCTAACAAATTATTTATTTGGGATTTGGAAAGAAGGTGTTTGCTTGAACATACATTGAACTTATTTCGAGTAAATTTTTATTTGAAAACATTAAAATTAACAACGTTATAAATGTATAGAATAGTGCCTTTCTATACATTTTTTATAGAAAGGCACTATTATTTATTTAAAAAAATGTATTTATTTATTTATTGTTGTAAAGCGGGAAACGCGGGGAGGGGTTAAATCATGTGAATCAATATACGCGGACGCAATCAGAATATTAATAAAAATGACGAATGCTAAAAATATATATAAACAGGAGTTTTGCGTTCTTACGTCGGAGCAAAGAAATATTTTTTTTTATAACGGAGGAAAAACGATATATATATATAATCGAACCTCCATATAACGACGATTTATCCATTCCCTTCCGATAGACACCCAAAACCTTGATACGACATAATCATATACATTATGCTCTAATTGCCAATTGCTTGTAAAAAATTATCTAATTCAAACCTTTCTTCCTTTTAAGAATATGCCTATATGTATAATACTTATATGTTTTTTTAAAGAACATTTTGAGGGACATGACTTCGGTCTAACAAAACCTCAATCTACCGAAAACTCGATATAACGAACTTCCCTTGAGATTCGTTATAACGACGAAAAAAGGGGGGGGGTCTCGCTGAAACGGGGTCTGCGGACGTCGTCTCCGAGACTAACGGTACCCGGTCGTCGGGGTCCGGTACGGGGTAGAGGCTGTGGCCACCTTTCGGTGGCGGCGAGTCACTTTTCGTTGGCTAGTCCAGGAGGGTTCTCTTTCACTTCTCAGTGATCACGAACTAGACAACTCCGGGCCTCGCGCTCCGCCTTTTATACCCAGCCGGAGCGGTGATTTTGCCGCCGAACTCCCGGCACGGGTAACGGTGCGCGAGACTCGGTGCGTAGGTACATTTTTTGACGTAACTGCTAGCGGTCCCGAGACGCGGCGCTAGTGTTGCGGCGTTGGACAAAAGTTTGGTATCGCAGGTCGCAGAGCGCGGCGCTGGGGTTCGCGACTCAGTACGAGTGTCGCGAGTGTCGCGGTTCGCCTATTGCGGCGCCGGTGATAATGCTCGTACAATGTTTACGACGACGCTCGAGTCCATAAGCATAACCTCGCAATGTGTGTGTATGTTTTTTTGCCAGTACGAAAAAGTCTTATTGGCAAAAAAGTTGCCAATACGAAAGTGCGAAAAAGAAATGCACTTAAGGGGTGAGGCCAGAGTAACGGGTATGAAATCATGTGCGCATTTAATAATTTTTTTCGTATGAAAAAGTGATTCACTCATAAAATTAATTACACATCTATTTGGTATGAATATCAAGCTGTCAGAAAAAATATATATTTTTTGTTCGATGTACAAAATGGCCGACTACTAATATTTTCTTTTGTTTTCTATTTTTTTAGGCGCTCCGCGGCGTGACATTTAGCATCCACAATTGTTTACCTAGAACAAAAAACAAAAATTCTCGTCAATCTACATTAGAATACCTGGAGACGTACGTACGGAATTTAAAAAATATTGTTTTATTCGAAAGTTGTAGGTATTTGAACTTAAGAAATGAATTTTCAGTGAAAAATTTCATTATAACTGCTCATAAAATGAAAAGTTTTCGTTTAATCAGAAATTCCGTACGTACTTCTCTCCGAAATGCAATTAGGAACATAACTTTTAAATTTGAAGTAAATCGAGTAAAAATTGTTGAAGTTATTTGTCACGCCAATTGGAAAAAAGCTGTTTCGCGAAGTTTCGAGAAGTCGGCCATTTTGTACATCGAAAAGAAATATACATTCTTTCTAACAGCTTGATATTCATACTAAATAGATGTGTAATTAATTTTATGAGTGAATCCCTTTTTTATACGAAAAAATTGGTTAATTCGCACATGATTTCATACCCGTTCCTGTGGCCTAAGGCCTTAACTATATACGGCAGTGTACATGTAATGTTTTTCACCTCCAACCTGTTTTATCAACATTTCGCGCACGCGATCGTAGGAATGTCGGAAGGGCCGAAAAGTATCAATAAACCGTATCGATATTTTTATAAAATATCGATATTGATTTCGATATATCGAGAAAAAATACATCGATATATCGAGATTGTTACAAAATCGATACGATTTTGTAACAATACTAGCGAAATCTAGTTCGTTTTATAAAACAGATTGTGTTATCTCTGCCTATTTCAATACCAATAAATACCAAACGACGGATGACATCCTTTTAGACAATCATAATAGTGATCTAAAGTTTTGTATAAATAATATCCAGTTTTTTAAAACACCTCCATACCACACTGGACATGACTGCGCAAAACGAAACACTTGTTACTTTGTGGATTCTGCAATCACGATTGACGAGTTGTGCTTGCGTTGCGTTGAATAAAAGAACATATATTACATGGAAGGACAGGTTCCGTGTTGATAGCTGGCACAGAAAGTGTAGTATATAATTTCGCCGGTAGACTGCGCGGCGACGTATCGGTGTGCCACACACAATCAAAGAACATATATTCTTTGTATGATTCATGCACATTGACGCAGGCCGCGCTTTAGGTGGCTGGGGTGATAACTAAGCATCACCCCAATAAATCGTGACAGCGCTCCTATAAGGCCTGTACTCACAGGGAAAAAAAGAAATAGTACAAAACACAGGGGCTACACAGTTCGCATTGGACTCGAGCGATTGCGCAGCGATATTTGCTGAAACACAGTGCTCAAAATACAGTGTGCTCAAAGTAAATTATTACAGTTCCTATACTGTCCTCTTTCGACTCGAACCGCTCTACTGTATCTTTTACTGGAACACATAGTCCAAAATACAGTGCAGTCAAAAGTAAATTTTGACAGTTCAACATTGTAATATAAATTTAACAAAACTTGTAATTTGACAGTTGGTTAATCTATATTATGTACAATTAACGCGCCAGTTATATCGACAGAGTTTATGTAGACACACAAAAAAAAGTTTATCCATAAAAGAAGTTTGAAAAAAATGTTTAGAAAATATAAAAAAATCTGTCACATACACAAAAACGTACCTTTTTGTAAATTATTCTCTCTTTTTTATAATTTCTTGAATTATGTCGCACAAATTTCAACGTTCGCATTCTATCGACCATGCACTACTAACTGGCAATCCTTTGTGTCCTGGTCACATGCCTCACCCCACGCGCGAGACAAGTCCTAATTAGACAAGAACGTACCTTTAAAAAAAAAATTCTCTCTTTATAATTTCTTGAATTCTGTCGCACAAATTTCGATGTCCGCGTCCCATCAACCACGCACTACTAACTGGCAATCCTTTGTGTCCTAGCCTCGTGCCTCACCTCGTGCCTCATTTGCGTACAGTATAAAAATCAGTGATCGCAATTAAATTTTACAGTTGAATATTTTTACTGAAATCACTCATTTATTCACAATACCAAACTGTAAATAAATTAGTGTAACTGTAAAAATCTCAGAGTGCACAGATTACGTCACGAACTGTCGAAAGAAGAGTAGAACTACCGTGCCCCACTGTACAATTTAATGAATCACTCTGTACTCAATACAGTGTACACAATACCGAACTGTAAATAAGCCAGTGTAACTGTAAAAATCTCAGTGTGTACAGGAAAATTCGTCATTTTTGTAGGACTGTCACATCCGGAAGGGATGAGAGCATAATATTTTCGTTTCCCTCTTTGTTGCCTACGCCTAGCGCAATAGCACGGGATGAGGGTAAAAAGGGGTAGTGCGTGGGAAAGAGTAGAATTAAGGAATTGACAAGATCTTTCGAAATTGAGGGATAATTCGACAGACTTGGTGTACGATTGACACTATGTTGTTTATTGTACGATTACTAGACGGTTTGAAGCGATCAGGTTTACGATGAATGATACAAAAAGAAAAGGTAAAGTTAGCTTACATTCGTTGTGTTTGACACTCGGTCGTTCGCTCGCTCGCTCGCTCGCGTGGATGTTTGTTGTCGTTCGCGTTACAAGGGCCTTCGCTCTTGGCCTGGTGCGCTCGCTGGTACAATTGCTGGTAAGACGCTCGCAGGATTTTAGGCTGGTCGTGTGTATACTCGACGTGTTTACTACGACGGCACTACGCGTAGATAGAAATATGAACGGCGCGCAAGGTCGATGAATTGAGATTGATATTCACGGACCGATGATAGAAATCATACAAGTGTAAATAAAACTTTTGTGACTCGAAAAATGAAGACGGTTCGTATGAAGGATAATCGGAGATATTCGTTACGCTTCTGGGTTAAGACTTGATAGAAGAACTTGAGTCGATGGTAGTTGACGGGCGACTGGGTTCGACCTTCTGTACACTGCCCCTCCTTGGTTCGCATGCGAATTTTTAGAGTGAGTGGGAGACAATCTTTGGTTTCTCTTCTTAGAAATAATGGCGCTGGTGGAAGGGGTAATTTCGCTTTGTTAACGGAACGTGCATGAGGTGTGTAGTCGAAATTCGCGCTAAGTCGTTCGCGATAGCGCGGTGACCGTTTGATTCGGACGGCCGGATGTTTTCATACTCCGCTCTGGTTACCGGGTCGAATCATGCAGACTTCTCTTTGTCCCCATGCGGAAGGCTAGCGTAAAGTTTTTGGAGTGAGTGCCTGTTTGATTTTTTTGAGCTGCGGTTTTTCGTGGAATATTTGCCTGAGATCATGTTCTTGTTGAAAGCCATTGTGATAGGAAAAGTCAATGACTGTGGCGGTACTGCTATCGTGTAGATATCGCTATTATTTGAATATGCTCGCGAAACGTACGCAAGTTCCGTTTAACGCTTAGATTTATACATTTAATACGCTTCTGATGGCAAATGAGGATATTGGGAATAACCGAGATGAAAAAACCTAGATGGGAGAAGGGACATTCGCTAGGATGTAACAGAACAGGATTTACATTACTCTGTTTTACTGTAAAATGAAATATGGCACCCTGTTTTTTATGCGGTTTATACTGTGGTTTTCGCTGTTTCTTTTTTTCCGTGTAGTGTAGTTCTATGTAATATATGTTCTTTGGTTGAATCGTTGATGTGTGATTGAGGCACAGATTATACAGATGATGTCCCAGTTTGAGGTTAGTTGTTTTTTATGCCAGTCACAGAGTAATTTTTCAACATGGCTAAAGTCACATACTCACAAATTACTGTGTCACCAGTGCCACCGACTTGTCTGTCCAGTTGACAGCATCGCTAGTGGAGAGTTTATATACATACACGGGTAGGAGCGACCTTAGTTCCAATTTTGTCCACTTGAACAGATAAGTTGGTGGCAGTATAGTCAGTGGCGACAACGGGGTCGGTCTCGCTATTGGAAAAACTATCGTTTTTTATACGTTTTCGATACTTGATATTTTTTATCGATATATCGATATATCGAAATACAATATATCGCCTGACAATATCGATACATCGAACAAAAAATATCGATATATCGATACATCGATATTTTTTTGCCAATCCTACGCGATTGTGGCCGCTCGGCTTGTAGAGCATCAAAGACGGGTGACGGAAACTTGGTTTTTGTTTTATTCAAAAATGTTTTTTTTTTGTAAAGTATTTTTCGAGTGCGTCAGTTCGCTAGTGTTTGTCAGTATTTAATTAACTACTTTAGGGTTTTTTCAGTGGCTCGGATGCTCGCTGGAAACCAGAAGTGAGTGATCTTACGCAACACACCCTTAAGGCGGTCCTCTAGTTTCTCGGGTCGAAAAAATCGATTTTTTTTCTTCATAAATCACATCTACAACATGTGTAGAAAATGTGTGCCGAAGGATTTTTCGATATTCGAAGTGGTTCACAAGTTACGGCCCTGGAACGGAGCAGGTATACGGAGCGCGAACTTTCGAACGCGTTTTTCTCGAAACACCATTTTTTGAAACGGTGACCACGATATTTCAGAAACTACTGCACCGATCTTGTTCAAATTTATACAGCATCTTCAATGTTATAAGCCAGCGATTGAACTAGGATTATCATGATTGCTTCGATAGTTTTTTTTTTGTACGAGCGAAAAAGTTAAGAAAAAATGAGTAAAAAATAGAATGTAATTTTCAAAAGTGTATAAAAAAGTCAATTTTTGTAATTTAGAATTCACTCTAGTTCAATCGCTAGTCTTAAATATGAAAATTAAAATGCCGTTTGGTTTTTTGATTTCAGATAAGCAGAACAGCCGCAATCTTGGTCACCGTCAAGCACCTCATTTACTTGATGTCTTCCTGTCGGCCACTATAACTTTTATTCTATTATATATTTTGACTTCATAAAATTTGTAAAGCTTATTTAAATGTTAATAAAGATTATGCAAAAACAATGAGATTGATTATTTCGATGCTTTGCCCGTAAATTATTTTGGTGTAAACAGTTGAAAAACCAGCTGAGTTTGTATGTTTTTTGCTTCTTTACCTATCGCAGTTATGTTCGAAGTCATCGTTCTCCCGCAATATACAGCTATATTGCGGTATCTGAGCATTGTGTTTGTTAACCTGACAAAAATAGAAACTTCTCAGTACCCGCTTTAGAAAAAGAGAGAGGGCCAGTACGCAGTGGCTGAATTTTCCGAGGTACACAGAGGTAAGTCCTAATATGAATATTTTCGCGTTGTGATTTAGATAGGTACTGGTACTACCTCATTAGGTAGGTACTCATTTCTCATCAACATTCAATAAATGATGTGTTATAATGATGCATATTATGTGATTGATCTCATAATATGCTCCCTATTTTAAATTAATTTTTCAATAGTTTACTGTGCAATACTCCCCATTGTCTAGAGAAAAGTACTTCATTACCTGCCAGTGTACAGTGGATGAGGGTAACTTTCTTCAAATTGTGCTTGATTTTGAAATTTTGTTTGACTTTGAAATTAGGCATGTTTCACTGTGTACATCCCCACCGACACAGTGGATCAAAGGCCATTTTTTGAAAATGTTTATTATCTCAATATCTATTGGGTTAGGCCGCTCAATGTCTTTTAACAAAATGAAGCCATTGAACACACCTCACGTTTAGTCAAAGTTTTATTGAGATTGGGTCAGAGGTTAGGCAGCTATACCTTTGAAAAAAATGAGCCACTGATCCGACTCTGACCCTACTTGAATCATTTAGGCTAATCGTGAGGGTTTAATATCAATTTTTTCTTCTAACAGGTAGGAGCTGGAAGACCATCAGAGACTCAACGGAGGCCAGACTTCTGGTACGACGAGAGACGTCTCATTGCAGGTAAGTAGTTCTTAGCTGTATTGATTCTTTATTAGATCGTTTTCTATACGTAGTACAGATTGGAATAATTATGTAAAAATAATAATTAATATTGGATTTTACAGGTAGACACCGGGAGACCAGCTGAGGGAACTTCCATCAGTACGGTAAGGACAGGGGACCCTAGCGTTCCCTCGTTTCCATGTTTAGTATTTTTATAGTTATTTAAATTGACAAACTAATCAATGTTGTTATTTTATTTTTTTGTTGCAGGTTTTCTGAAGCGGCAAGAACGCAGATGACGTTAAAAAAGATTGTGCGCCAAAGGGGCGTACAACGATGACGAAAATTTCGGTTTTTTTTAAATTGAACATCGGACAATTGTACTTAAACTTATGATTCCGGCCAGATTGAGAAACGTCGTTTCGAGAAAAACGCGATTGAAAGTTTCAGTACACGTAAATCGTTGCACTAAATCGACTGCAACTTGGTCAATTTTCTATATTTTAACTTGAACAGTTTCTCACATATTCTCGAGTGCAAAAAAATTCTCTTTGAGAAAATGCAAAAAAAAGTTTTTTTTTCACACGTCACATTGGTGTCCAGCCGGAATTTTTTTTTACGAAAAACGATGCTTCGTCTGTGAGTTTACAAATATGCATGCGTTGTCCGTAAATGTATAATTCGCTATCTCTCCATACGATAAAACGGTAAGGGGTGTTTTGCAAGTGATTTTATAATTAAAAAAAAAATCCTCACAGAAAGTTTGTATGAACTAGGTGAATTAAAAGTGAAGAGAGGAATCAAGTTCAATTTTACTACATAACTTTTTACGTACCTACTGTTCTTACCAACTAACCAAAATTCTTAACATTTCATTGTTACTATTACTATATATCCTCCTCCATTTGAACTTTTTTTTTCTTGTCGTTTTTCGTCGACTTCGTGTCGTCGTCACGGCGCAAAGTGCGGACAGAATATATCGCTCGTAAAGAAGTGAGAATCGAGCTCGGGCTTAGCACTCCCGCATCCTCAGGGACGTACGTGACGTTTCCGGCGTTACGTATAAAAGCCAAGAAAAAGCGGAGGCTCCTTTTTTCTCTTCGCACAGTTGTCATGTAGAACGCGGCATTGACACCTCTGCTTGCTCTGTTACAGCTTTACATAAAAAATAAAATAAAAAAACAGAAAAAGTAGGTAAAAACAAACAAAACAACGCAACGAGACGAGAGAAACGAGAACAGAAGAAATCACTCATCGTTTCTTGGATCTTTCGTCTATGCCGATAGAGAAAAGAGACCTTTGGACTGGAGAAAAGAGAAAGGATTTAATGGCACGAAAGGGTCGAGCGAGGGGCAG
>OY723393.1:37585249-37612635 GCA_963210295.1 Ophion ellenae
TTTGCCAAGCACGCTATGACCCAGGGCTTCGAGCTTCGCAGCTTTTCAAAGGAACGTTATACACCACACGACGCACGCACTCGAGCATTCACGTACACGCGAATGGACCCCACCGAGAAAGTCTTCGATTTATCGAGAAAAAACAACGAATTAAAAAACACAACGTAAACCTCGTCGAAACGTCAACGCTCGATCGTTATGATTTTTTCTACGAAATATCCGACGACCCGATCGATCAGTCCGAACCCAATCACCCGCCATTCTTCCCCAATGCGGCTGTTCCGATCTCCGTGTCAAACTTGTGAAGATTATGTATTAATTGTGAGTAAAATCCTGACTTCGTCATCTCAATGCGATAATCAGAAGAAAAAAATATTTAAAATAAGGACTCCATGAGTCGTCAAATATACCTGGTAATCTTAATTAATGAGGTATGTTTGAATTCCTTATTTATCGTAATTAATGAGGTATGTTCCAATACCTGATTTATCTCAATTAATCTATGTTTTTAATACTTGGTTTATGTTGATTAATTAGGTATATTTTAATACCTGATGTATCTCAATTAATCTGGTACGTGTTAATACCTGATTTATCCTAATTAATCGGGTATGTTTTCAATACGTGGCTTATCTTGACAAATCGGTCATGTTTCAATCCCTGATTTATCTTAATTAATCAGGTATGCTTTTATGCCTAATTTATCTTAATTAATAAGATTTGTTTCAATATCCAATTGATCTTAACTAATCAATTATGCTTCCATACGCGATTTATCTTAATTACTCAAATATGTTTAAGTACCTGATTTATCAATTGATATCTGATTTATTTAAATTCCGAACTTTGAATGGTCAGAACGCTCAAAACTCCGAAAGCATAGTACCCCGAAAGATCAAATTCCGCAAGAATTTTATACGAAAGAGCAAAACTCCGAAAATCCTAACACCGTCAAAATAATTCGGCTATGGAAATTTTGATAGTTTCAAAATTTTCAATAAATCGACGAATTAATTCAAGATTTTTCAAGAAAAATTTAAGAAGAAAATCTTGAATCAATTCGTCGATTTATTGAAAATTTTGAAACTATCAAAATGTCCATGGCCGAATTATTTTGACGGTGTTAAGATTTTATTAAGAAGTGATTTTGCATCAATTTTGAAATTTGTCTAGACAATGTTATACGTTCTACATCATTTACAGTCAACCGTGTAGACTCCCGCTGGCCGGGTTGAAATTCCGTACTTTGAATGCGCCGACAGGTTAAAATTCCTAATTTCAATGTTTCGAAATTACAAGGTTCGTCAAGATTATGAAATTACAAGGTTCGTCAAGATTATGCCAGCGAAAGTCTACACAGTTGACTGTAAATGATGTCGAACGTATAACATTGTCTAGACAAATTTCAAAATTGACGTAAAATCACTTCTTAATAAAAAAAAATTCTTCAAATAATTCGTCGATTTATTGATAATTTTGAAAAACTTTTAAAACTTCCATAGCCGAATTATTTTGACGCCGTTCAGATTTTCGGAGTTTTGAGCGTTCTGATCATTCAAATTTCGGACTTTCAACCCGGCCCCTTTACTAATTAATACCTCATCTATTGATTAATAGTTGATGCATCATTTAATACCTTACCATTACTTGAACTATTGATTAATACCAGATTTATTAATTAGCAGCTGATTCATTATAATTAACGAATACACACACATTCGTTCAAGATAACAATGGAAGAATTAACGCAGGTAGCCAAGCGCGCTGTACCTGTGAATTTGTCATGTTAATCGTCGCCCCAACCTACGAGGCGCATTACGAATGCATTAAAGCAATGCAAATATTGTGTCTCGCCGGAAGTTTCTCAGACCCCTGGGGACTCTTCATAATAACCTGCCTGCACACTCGTACACCGTTCTGTACCTGTGACTCGCGTTAATTGCCTCCTCGCTAAATTTTACACGTGCACACCCGAAGAACGATTGCCGCGTGGTAAAATCAACCGCCACATCCGGCCCCTCCGGACTGCCACCGGCTCCTTCCTCCCCCGCGTCCGGGCACAATCGACGCTACGTGCAAAACCTCCGAAAAAGAAGCGAGAAAAAAAAAATAATCCAATCACGAGGGAGGCGCACGCTTTAATGGTCGCGTAATTGAGGCCACGAGGTTTTCACCGCGAATTCCGGAATTCTTTCGATGTGAAGGGAACAAAAAAACGGCGGGAAATGTATAGCCGTGTATATCGGGGATATCCAACGTGGGCGAAAAAAGCCCGAGGATGAAAAGACGAGAGTCCGCGAAATTTCGAATTTTGGGAGGATTGTCAGCCTCGGAGGTAAAACGTTCTGGGTGAAAAATCGAGGTTCGAGGGATATGGTTAAGAACAAGGGAGAGAGAGGGGGGGGACGGTCAGACGCACAGACTGACACAGTATAAAAATCCGTGTTGCCTCTTGCTCTCATCTGAAACGAGTGAAACGCGTTCTCGTTGAACTCCGGGAATTGACGAAGAATTGCGATCGGATTACGAGACCCGTAATTAAATTTTAGCACCAGAGTCTGGTTCGTGTAACTGTACGTACTCGTCCTCGCTCGCACTTCCTCTCTCTTGAAAAATAAAAAACCTCTCTCTGGATCTCTCATTCCCTGTAGAAGAACAAAAATTATATCGCTCTTTCCTTGTCCTCCCAAAAAATATATTTTCTTCTCTTTCTCTCTTTTGATTATAATGCGTTTTATCGTGTATTTTTTAAAATTGTTTTGCGTCATCTGGAACAACCAGAGGAACATAAGGGCGGAGACACCTTTAGGCGAGGACAAAATTTGCTGACTTTTATTATTTTCTTTTTAAAGGAAAAATTTCTTCGCCATTTTTGAGACTCGGGGTATGTTTTATTATTACTTTTGGCTATTTCATGGGATTTTTTGATTTATTAATCTTTAAAAATGACGAAGGTATAACACGGCGTTTTAAAGTGCATTGAAAAACTAATCGATCGATTCTGGAATTTGGTATGAATCTTTCTTACGTTATTGTCTGAATATTTTAACATAATCCTAATTTTTTTTAAGGTTGAAATAATTTTTTTTATTGCAAAATGTAGTTAATTTTTTTTCGGAAAATTCAATCGTGTTTCGAAGCGTATCATTTCATCGATTTTCAACATATCTCACTTTTTCTTGGTTCATATTCCGCGCATGAGTGTCAATGAAAGAAAAATCTTTATTGGTTTTTTTTTCAGATCAATCCCGCCGACGCCACGTGTCACGCCGTCTGGCAATATGCGCCGCAACCCGTTCAGAAGACCGTTTCATATCTCTGCAATTTTTAAAGATTAATTTCCAAAATCCATGTAACAGCCTAAAGTAGTAGTGAAACATATCCCGAATCTCAAAAATGGTGAAAAAATGTTTCCTTTTTAAAAAAAATCATGAAAAACTGCAATTTTTCCCCGGCTGGATGCATCACTTCTCTTGAAAAGAAACTCTCTCTCTCTCTCTACGAAAAATATGTCTCTTCTTATTAACAAAACTCTCTGGCAAAAACAAAAATCTGCTTCTCTCTCTTTTTCTCTGATATTTTTAAAAAATCAGCCTCTACGCCTTTTTCTTGAATTAAAAAATCTCTCTCGCTCTCTCTCTGTCTCTCTTTCTCTATCCATAAAAAAATAAAGCCCATATTCTCTCTAGGTATTTGAAAAAAATATCCCCACAAACTCAAATAAATCGAGTGAAATCTCTCTCAAAAGGATACAGGATTTGTATGATCGCTTTTTCATTTCAGCAACAAAAAACTATTGTATATTCCATACGAAACGTTTGTTTCCACAGAGAAAATAAAAACATAATTTGACAAGGTGAGCAAAGCATTCGTGAATAATGCTTCAATGCATTGATTGAACCGAAGCGAAAGAGAGAGAGAGAGAGAGAGAGAGAGAGAGAGAGAGAGAGAGAGACAGAAAGAGAGAAAGCAAGAGAAAAACAAATTCCCTCCTCTCCTATGTATATATCCACATGTGCCAATATTCCATTGGGATCGATCGGGGAACTATATATATATATATATATATATATATATATATATATATATATATATATATATATATATATATGTATGTATGTATGGAAAAAAAACTACGGTATGTGCACTGAATTCACACGAGTGTATATATATATATATATATATATATGTATATATATATATACTGTATATATATATATACTGTATGTATATATATATATATATATATATATATATATATATATATATATATATATATATACAGGGGAAAAAAACTTCGCAACAGTCTGATCCATCCGGTGGACACTTTTTTTTATTTAAAGCTCTCATCGTTCGTCTATGGAGGAATGACGATGGAAAGCAAATTAATTTTTCCCAACGAGGTGTGAAGTTCCATTCGCCCAGAATGTTACCAAGGTGTTAATGAAGCTTCGACCACCGGAATAACAGTCAAGCTGCCTTTCGAGTGAGCCCCCTCCCCCTACCGCGCTTGCTATATCTCTTTTTATGCGGAATCCGGGCGTGCAATAACTTGTATTAGTGCTCGCACTAATGTAATTGAGTTCTTCTCGAATTCCAATTTCCAGGCCTTGCGGAGCAAAGTCGGGGTGTATTACTAGCGGGACTGCATGCCGCGACAGGCCGTAGGCTACATCGCGTATAGCAGCAATCACGCAGATGAGAATGCCACTTCGCAAAAACCGAGAACATTGTATGCACCTTCTGCCAGCTAAGTCGCAAGAGAGAGAGAGGGAGAGAGAGAGAGGGGGAGAGAGAGAGAGAGAGCGCTCATGTATTTCGATTATATACCATACGTACACACCCGTATGTGCACTTCATCGACCCATTTCCTTCCACATATCCAATAAAACGTACATACAACCGCAGAACAATGCGCATACCGCGCCCGAGACTACAGCTATACACACTGTATATACAAGAACAATACGCGAACACGCGGAGCAAAAAGCATCCCAAAACTACGAAAGCCCGTTAATTGTTAAATAATCGAGTTACTCGAAAAAACAAATCGCAGTGCTATGTATGGATATATACATATATTTATATGTACAGGGTGAGCCACTAGAAATGACCACCCGGTATATGTCTGTAAGTATCGATATTTCGGGAAAAAGTTTGAGACAAAAGATTGATTGCATCAAAGGGACCACATTTTGGATAATGTTGCTTTATTCTCAGGATGAGGTATGAAGGCCTTTTTGAGGACGCTGTCGTTAAATATCAATACTTATGGAAATATCGCAGGTGGTGATTTTTAGTGAACAAATATTCTTAACACGTAATTGTTAATATACAATTATTTAATATATATAACTATTCTATAAGTATTATTATTTAATATATCCAAGTATTATAAACAAAATGTACAAGTATTATTTAACATAATACTCACTGTTATAATGTGTACCTTTTTAATATAATTTATGATTAATTATTCATTAATAGTACAGAGCATTATTTATTATTATTATGAATGTTAATTCATTTTTTTTAAGTAATCTTATATTTCATATTAATTAAATTAAACTTAATATATAATAAAATTGAATGTATTATAATATTAGTAATATATAATATTATTCATATAATTTATTATTACATGTACAAGCCCATCAGTGCGTCTATGTATATGTATACAAAAAAGGAATAATATGTAACAATATATAAATGAATAATAATATATAAATATTAATAATTCATTAATAAATGAAAATTATAATGATAAAACTGCAAATGATCGGGTATTTATTGTGATATATATTTACTTGTATACAAAAAAGAGGAAAAAAAGTTACTTCTTACAGCTCCCTAGACGAAGTTTTATGCGTGTCGAATGATCAACTTGTGGATTTATGCGTATTTGCCAAAGACGGTACAACAAAGAAAAAAGTAAAAAAAAAAACACTGGGCGAAAATGTTACAATCGAGCGACTCCGGGACGTCTGTCACCCGCGGCCGATTTTTTTTGCGGCCAGTTTTTTTTTCTTCTTTTTTTGTCGTCACCAGCCCTCTCAGCGTCGCCATAAACGCGATACGTTGCCGAGAAGAGGGTCGGTCGAAATAATTGGGACGTATTCGACACCTTGGCCAACCACGAACGTGGTCTCTCTTGCCTTTTTTTTTATTTTACTCGCGCTTTTTTCGTGAAAGTAACCCGACGACACTCGTATTTCTGTAGCGAAAAGTTAGTGTTTTTCTTTTTTTAATTTATAGTATTTTAGGGGGGAGAGGGAGAACGAGGTATCCATGCAAAAAGGACCAGAGGTCCTGGCTGATGTTCCGTTTAAGGGGCGAGACACGCTTTTTTGAGATTCTTAAGATTTTTTTTCAGGAAAGATTTATTCATAATTTTTTGGACTTAAGGGGGGATTGTCTTTTTTTCGCAAAATTTACCGCTTTTTGGGAATTTTTTTGTGAAGAAAGTATACAACGGAAAACTTGTGAAACTTGGCATATAGTTTTATTGATCTGTTTACTACATACAAAAAATTTTTTAAACAAATCAAAAAATCCGCCTCCCACCCCCCTCGACGCGCGATGGTCCTTTTTTGATGGTGTGCACGATTACAGCCTTCACGTTCATCCTGCAACAAAAACCCAAAAAGCATTTTACTTTAGACACATATAGCTATCGTTCGATGAAGGGAAAAAAAAATTGACGATTTGGTGACGTTTTGAACTTGAAGTATCGATTTTTCGAAAAAAATTGATCGATTTTTTGTTATAAATAAAAAACTATTAAACGTATTGCTTTTTTGCTTCATCAAACGATAAAAGGATGTCAGCTAAGCATTATGTCCAAATTTGAAGGCAATCGGTTGAATAGTTTTTGAGAAGTCGTGCACACCATCAAAAAAGGACCATCGCGCGTCGAGGGGGGTGGGAGGCGGATTTTTTTATGGAATTGTTTAAAAAATTTTTTGTATGTAGTAAACAGATCAATAAAACTATATGCCAAGTTTCACAAGTTTTCCGTTGTATACTTTCTTCACAAAAAAATTCCCAAAAAGCGGTAAATTTTGCGAAAAAAAAGACAATCCCCCCTTAAGGTATGTTTAATACTACTTTTCGATGTTACGTGGTATATTCTAAAATCTTTCCTGTTAAAAAAAATCATGACAGTCAGAAAAAAATTTCCTTGCCTTAGCTTAAGTTTAAGGGGGAAGATGTCTTCCCCCTTAAGCTTCGCGAGGACAGCTTGCGGGGGAAATAAACGATAGAGAGAGTCAGAGAGAGAGAGAGAGAATCCGAGACGTTCGGAGCTGAATGTCTCGCGGGACGAAACAGAAACAATTTCCGAAGAGATTCCTCCTCCCTTGCCGCGCGAATTCCTTCAGGCTATGTCTTGTCTTTTACCCGATTATTTCGATTTGCGAATCTTTTTCGCGTTCTTTTTTTTTTTTAATTAATCGACGGACCGGACTGCGATTGAATGCTATTTGCCAAAGACGAGGGAAGTATTTATATATTATATTTTTTATAAGTAGACGTACTTGACAAAGCCCGTGACCGGAAATGAATCGCTCCAAAATGCCTGGCTGAGATTCGAAGCTTTAATACCTATAACACAAAGGCTTCCAATCCGAACAGAAATGAATGTCTTTTTTTCCGTTTTTTCTGTTTGTTTTTTTTTCCTTTCTCCTCTCTTTTTTTATGCTTTTTCCTATCAATTCGGGTCATCGGATGGCATGAATTTCGAAACGTCCTGCAATTATTCGGTCAATTTTTCTTGTTGTCGTGGGTTTTTTCCCCAAATTAATTTTATTGTTTTCTCTGTTCCACGATTCATGAGATTTTTTAGGTTTACGGCGCCGAATGTATTTTCTCATTCACTGGGGAAAAAATAAGTAATTGAGCTTATTAGATGCCCTGTTGGGGGATGCCGAAGAATTATTTAATGAATAAAATGGAACATTTTAATGGAATGGAAAATTTCATTATTTTAGGAATTAAAAGCCTTTCAAACCGACGGCAATTGAAAATTTGATCATTTTGTAAATTAAAATTCCGTTGAACCAACTGGAATCGAAAATTCAATTATTTTAAGAATGAAGATTTTTCCGGATGAACTGCAATCGAAAATTTGATTATTTTATAATACAAAATTCCTTCGAACCAACTGCAATCGAAAATTCGATTACTTTGAGAATTAAAATTCTTCCGAACGAACTGCAATCGAAAATTCGACCATTTTAAGAATCGAAATTGTTTCGAATCAACTGTAATCGGAAATTCGATATCAGGAATTAAAATTCGTTCGATGGAACTACAATTGAAAATTCGATTATTTTAATAACTAAAATTCCCTGGAATCAACTGTAATTGAAAATTCGATTATTTTAAGAATAATTTGTTTTCTTAATCAACTGTAACCGAAGCTTCATATATATTAAGGGAGACTTTGTCCTTGGAGTGCCATATTTCAGGTGTTTACATTTTATTTTTTTTTAAGGAAACGAGTAAAGCTTTTTGAGTGCGGTTTTTTTCTTGCTTTTATTCATGATATACAGAACGTTAAAAAAAAATATTTTTTGAAAAAGAAACCAAAATGGCGGCCGTTGCAGCTCCGCGAAAACAGGTCCTCAAATCGCGGGAGGTAAACGGCTGACATCACTGCCCCCTCTTTGTTCATCTGAAACACAAATTCAAAGCATATTATCAATCTGTGACCCTTTGGTCATGGAATGACGGATGGGTTTTTCCTTTAGTACAAATTTCGGAAAATGGCGGCAATTTAAAAAAAAATCGAATTTTCGCGTTTTTTTTCGCATAGAAAGATAAATAATAAATGCAAAAATGTATCTATCGAAAAAACGATCCGTCATTCCGCGAAGACATATTTTCTGAGTATGCTCTCCAAATTTCAGGTCGATATGTTAATTACAGCGGTCAGGAGAATGTCAGCCATTTTTAAAAACGTGTTTTCGATAAAAACGCGTTAAAAGTTTTGTAATGTGTTTACACAAATGTGTTTATAATTACCGCTAATCGGCAATGCCTGGTCCATAGAGGCATCCCTCCTCTTCTTCTAGCTGCTCATGTTGAGCCGCTACCATCTCCCGCTGCATTTCAAGGACAAAGTCTCCCTTAAGAATTGAAATTCCATCAAACCCACGACTACTCGAAATAATCAAATTTTTCGTTCGTTTCAATATTTCGTTGACCAACTGTCAACCAACAATTTCGTTGAGCCAAGTTACATTATTTTCTCTGGCTTGTCAATAAGGGGGCAACAGGGCTGATAGGAAAATTCGAAATTTTCCGTGATTCTGCTCAATTTGATCGGAGCGGAAAAGCACCGGGATGGGACGCAGAAAGGAGGGTCCTCGATTTTAAACGGGGATTTTTGATTCCCCATTTTGCAGCGATTTTTCTGAAAATCGTGAATGGCACGGCTTAATCCAAATCGAAGAATAATAACTGGGGATAATCCGTGGCGATGAGTATGGCACGAGCAGGAAAAAGGACGGCAGGATGCTATCGTATCTTTCTGCGAGACGACAGCGATTTGAATATTCCGAACGACGAAAGGTCGTGCGAAAGAAGTGACAAAAGAGAGTGAGAAAAGTCTCTAGGCTAGGGGAAAAGCTCGACCGACGTTTTAGCCCTTCCCGATAGGCTAATCCCCCCCCCCCCTGTATTTTCTTCGATTACAGTTTCTTAATCCTTCCGTAAGAATTGTAATCTTCTCTCTCCTCCTGAAAGACTACTGAGGTCCTGCAAGGGAGAATTCATCCCCTCCAATTAGCAATTCCTGAAGCAGGCCGTGGGAAAAAAATTTTGGGGCGCACAACCCCCATAAAATTCGGCGACTTTTTACGAGAGCTTCAAGGGTGGCTGTGCCATTTTTGGCAGTGCCGATGGTAACGTAACCCAAAAGAGGGATGAAGGTGTGTAAACGGACAATACTTTTGAGGGGGTTTTAGGTGAGAAAAGAATTGCTGATTTTCTTTATTTTTTTTTTTTTGAAGGAGAGATTCATTCATCATTTGGGAGACTTAGGGTATGTTTTACCACTACTTTTGGCCGCTACATCGTATTTTAAAAAATTGATTTTCTCAACGACGCACAGTGGTTCCAAACGCCGAAAAGCTGGCCAAAAATAGGGAAAATCGCGTTACTAAATATAGGACGTTTTTGTGTGCCATATGTTAGGTTGGTACCTGTACTTTAAGAACGCAGCATTACCAATGCCAATAATACACACTTGTTGGCAGCGTGGCGTCGTAAAGTTAAGGTTAAATTTCGTGAATGTCACGTGTTTTCTGACTTAAACATTTAATTTAGACAAGTTAGTGTTAATTATTCATGGTGAAGTGAATTGTTTCAAAGAGAGGGATATCTGAGGTTAGTAAAATCGTTTTGTTTGAAATTTTAAGTGCTTGTACATTGTTTATATATTATTGTTTGTAAATCACGAAATTTTGTCATTTTTATGCCACTTTTACTTTCTCATTTTCTCGAAAGTCCCGCTAGATCCCGGGCTGAAATTAATTGCATATGGTAAGGGTATCATGGCACTAAATTATGACGCCAATAACTTTTGCCCGAATTTGCCCGAAATTGAGAAAATGCAATTTGAAAATTTACTTTAAAAAATGGCTAAAAATATGATTTTTACGTTATATGAAGCCCAATATCGTCAAAAAAAATTTGTTTAAGTTATTTAATGTTGAGTATACATACTACCAATGATTTTGACATTATAAACAATGAATTTGTTATAAAAAATAAATTATTTTTTTCAAAAAAACTTAATTAAACATTTTTTCCAAGTTGATTAAATGTCAAATTCTGATTCAGCGACGTCGAGAACCCCTCAATCAACAGGTTTTATCATTTACAATTATAATCATTTTTTTTTGGTCCGCCATCTTGTTTTTGACTTTGTTTTGCATTTTTTTATGAAACTGATGTCAAATTTCGATTTAGCAACCTCAAAAACTCCTTATAACATCATTTTTTATTGTTTAAAGTTGATATAAACTTTTTTTTGGTCCGCCATCTTGTTTTTGACTTTTTGATTCATTTTTTTCGAAAAACTAACATCAGATTGGGATTCAGCGGCCCCCAAAACCTATATATACCCACCACCATCCGTTTTTTCGATGATTTCGATTTTTGGCCAGCTTTTCGGCGTTTGGAACCACTGTGCGACGTATGCACGGTCTTCTAAACCGGTTGGAGCGGATGTTGTCAGACGGCGTGACACGTAGCAACGGCGGCATTAATCTGCAAAAAAAACCGACCACGACTTTTCTTTCATTAACACTCATACGCAGAATATGAACCAAGAAAAAGTGAGAAATGTTGAAAAGCGAGGAAATGGTACGCTTTGAAACAAAAAGATTGAATTTTCCAAACAAATGGGTACACTTTGCAGTTAAAAAAATTGTTTCTTTTTATTTTCAAAAACATTTAGGGTTATGTTTTAGACAATAAGGTTAGAATCATTTCTACCAGCTTCATTAGAAGCAGTTAATTGGTTTTTAGCTATACGTCACGCCAGTTTTGAAAATGCAGTTTAGAAGATCGTGCCATACCTCCGCGATTTTTAGAGATTAATGAAAAAAAATATAATGTAACCGCAAAAAGTAGTAATAAAACATACCCTGAGTCTCGAAGATAGTCAAGAAAACTTTCCTTTGAAAAAAATCATGAAAATCAGCACATTTTTTTGTCGCCTAAATGTATCTCCCCGCTTAATAAGTTGATAAAAATGTACGAATAAAAAATCTCTATCTCTACATATAATACAAGGGATGCTTTGTTCGTAATTTTTGAGTTTAGGAAAATTTCGTTGCGGGTCGTTAATAATAATCAATCAATTAGAAATCAATTGGAAGTTAAACGGTACAGGCAACTTTGTCTAAAATTTGTCGTTTTTTTATTTCGTTACAGGTCATTAATGATATTCAATTGATTGAAAATCAATGAAATCAAAATCAGTTGGAAGTTCAGCGGCGGGAGGGACCGAGCGAGTTTTGGTGGCCAAGAATCCCAGAAAGTGTAGTAGTGGTACAAAATCTGAATATTTCGACAATCTAGTCGCAGATTTAGAAAAATATAGAATTGAGCGGTTAGTTTTCCCGTAGATTCCAATAAAAGGTAAGCTGAGGGACATCCAGTGTACACCCAAACGAACCCCAGCACGATATTGATAAAATTTATTCTATTTACACCTAGTTGAAATTTTCGAAAATATCGATTTTTGGTTTTCCACAGATTCTTAAAAGATAACATTCCCAAAATATTCTCTGAAAATTTCAAGTCGAGCCGCTTAAAATTGAGAAGGTTATGGGCGTTTATAGGTAGGTTTCGCGAACCAGCAAACTTTACACGCGTTTTTTACAAAATGTTTTTCTAAAGATCGGTAACCACGATATCTCAAAAATCACTGCATCGATCAACTTCAAATTCCACAAGCTTCTTTTCATTATCAAAAAGCAGTGCTTGAAAAGAGGAATTTTATTTTTCCATGCATAGTTTTTTTTTTATCATCGAAAATCGATACTTTCACTTCGGACTACGGTCATTTTTTCAAAAATCAATATTTTATTAAGCGACGACATCACAGTGACGGGCAGAAAAAGGTCGTTTTTCCGTTTTTTTTGCTACTAAATTACTTATTTCGGGGCTTGGAAAAAGGACGTATGTTATTAAGCATACATTGCATTTATTTCACGTAAATTTTAATTTAAAAACATTAAAAATCGACAAACATAGGCATAGGCATCGACAACGACAAACATAGGCTTTTTGGGGATTTTTATTTTCAGAAAAACTACAAAATAAATCGATATTACAAAAAGGGTGTTTATCATACATATCAGTGACTGTATAAAATAATTTTTTTGAAGCGATATATTTCAAAATGTCGGCTGTGCAGCTTTTATCTCAAAACTGCATTTTTTAGGTTGGCCGGAAACATAGCTCAGACAATTTTCAACTGATTCACTTGAAATGTTGAATATATCTTGAAAAATACATTGTCTATGGAAGTACGTGGTATTTTTTTATTTTGCATAGTTCATTTGTTATTAACAATTATCTGACGATAATTTATGGAAGGGGAAACATTTGCCTAAAAAATTGTCAGATAATTGTTAATATCTGACTATGAACAAATGAACTATGCAATATAAAAAAAAATCCTACGTACTTCCATAGGCAATGTATTTTTCAAGATATGTTCAAAATTTCGAGTGAATCGGTTGAAAATTGTCTGAGTTATGTTTCCGGCCAATTTAAAAAATGCATTTTTGAGATAAACGCTGCACAGCCGCCATTTTGAAATCAATCGCTTCAAAAAAATTATTGTATACAGTCACTGATGTGTATGATAAACACCCTTTTGTGTAATCTCGATTTATTTTGTAGTTTTCCTGAAAAAAAATCCCCAAAAAGCCTTTTTTCGGCCTCTAGAGTGGTCAACCCCCTTAAGAAACACTGACCGCTTATGATGTCTCTCGTCGCCCCGCACAGGTGTGCATCCCAAAACGGAAATAAATTTATATTAACACCTCGCGATAGCCTAAATTGTTTAATTATCTTAAAAAACATTTAAAGAGAATGGTTTACTACGCAAGGGCACTCGATGCTTAGCTCGTCACTCTGCACGCGAGACTTCTGGTCTCCGGCAAGCCTCCGTCAAACCGGCAGAAAAAAATCCCAACGTGTCTAATTACAAATTAACCGATCTGCGAGTTAATAAACACGGTACCTACTCTGAACAGGAATCATTTTCAACTAAAATCGAATAACCAGATTCACATCACCCGCCTCTAACACTCTGCAGGCTGAGCAGGCGCAATCGAGTGCGCGAAATGTATATAAGAACAAAAAGGAGATAAAATAAATTACCTGTAACAACGGCCTTAATAATTGAGTACACTTTTTAATTGCTTACTTACCACAAATTTAGACACACACTGCACATTATACGCCGATCATAATCCCTACTTTCGTGATCTGTCAACAAAAAACGAACTGTTAGGTTAAGGGGTAAGGCCACAGTAGAATTGTCAACAAATTAATTTTTTCCCTAGACGGTGCTTTATTATCATAAGAATAAGTTACTATTCGATGTATAGCAAGAAAACAATGTTTTCACTGACTTTGAGCGTATAACGTAAGCCCACCTCTGGCACGGCCATAGAGTACCTAAAACTTTAAACGCGTTTTTCTCGGAACAGCTTTTTTCCAACTGGCGTGACAAATAACTTCAACAATTTTCACTCGATTTACTTCAAATTTAAAAGCTATGTTCCTAATTGCATTTCGCACAGAAGTACGTACGGAATTTCTGTTTAATCGAAAACTTTTCATTTTATGAGCAGTTTTATACGAATTTCTTCACTGGAAATTCATTCAAATACCTACAACTAAATTCAAATACCTACAACTTTTGACAAAAATAATATTTTTTAAATTCCGCACGTACGTCTCTAGGCATCCTGATGTAGATTGACGAAAATTTTTGTTTTTTGTTCTAGGTAAAAAATTGTGGATGCTAAATATCACGCCGCGGAGTGCCAAAAAAAAGATAAACAAAGAAAATATTAGTAGTCGGCCATTTTGTACATCGAAAAAAAAAATATATTTTTTCTAACAGCTTGATATTCATACTAAATAGATGTGTAATTAATGTTATGAGTGAATCACTTTTTCATACGAAAAAAAACTGTGACCTAACCCCTTAAGCCTACGGGCTCAAGCATCTTCTGCTGTTCACCCGCGAAGACGAAAAAGTTCAACGTACCGCGATTCCAGCGCCGCGATCTGCGAGCGGCGATACCATACTTCTTGTCCAGCGTCGCGACACTGGCGCCGCAACTCGGGCCTCGTAGCAGGCACGCCGCTCCCCGTCAAATTCCAACGTGCGCCGCGGGTCTCACGCTGCTATACCCGTGCCTGGAGTTCGGCGGCGAATCCACCGCTCCAGCCGGGTATATAAGGCGGAGCGCGAGGCCCGCAGAGCTCAGTTCTTGCTCACCGAAAAGGTGAAAGGGAACTCTACTGGCTTAGCCACCGGTGACTCAAGCCCCTACCCCACTCGGACCACTGAACAAGTGTCCGAGCATCACCCCTCCTTCTTCTTCCCTCTTAGTGAGAACGTCGTAGGCATCAAACCCATCACCGAGCAGCCGAAAGGGGACACTCCGCGAGATACGACATACCCGTACTCCGCGTACCACGCACCGGACCTCGACGTTCGCGCTCTGCGTCCTCTTCGACTCGTCTTGTACATACTTTGTGAATATATATGTAGTTCTTCTCCGTTATTAAAGTTTGTCATTTGGTTATATACCGTCGTCGTTTTATATTCGTTATTCTCTCCCTCCCCGCGTCGTACTATTATTATTAAAATTATTATAATTAATTAATTAATATTTTTCTCTTCTTTCGTGGATTCCTCTTTGTCTACTACACCACCCCCAACCAGCCCTTTTAAGAGCTTCAGCCCAAACACAACCAACGTAGTTCTCCCATTCCGCTGGAGAACTGACTCTTCCCCTCGCCACAGTGTCGAAATACGCGCAAACCCCACCCTACGGTTTCCGTATTTCAACAATGTCGTTTTGTGAAGAACGGTAAAAAGAATCGATTTTTTCTACCGGTCACAGTGGTGTCATGCCTCAAATCCTTCGTCCAAGCACTGGATAATTTCATGCAAAAACTAAATGCGTTTGATTTTTTCATTGGTGAGGATTTGTTTCTGAGCAGCAGCAGTACGTTTTTTTAAACAGCGTGCTGCACAAACCATTGTGTCTACTACATTTATGAATACTTTTCAATGCAAACATTGTAAAAGATAATCAAAACCAAACTCTCCAACGTAAAAAAAAACCTGCACATGTTTTCCCACAAAAAATCATGAAAAAATCGATTTTTTTCACCGGTCACAGGGGTGTACGAAGTACGTTTTTTCAAACAGCGCTCTGCACAAACCATTTCAACTACCATATGTATAAATACTTTTCGATGCAAACATTGTAAAGGATACTCAAAAACAAACTCTCCAACGCAATAAAGAAACAAATTGAAAACCCGCACACGTGTTTCCATAAACAATTCACGGAAATTCTTTTTTTTCGGACCCCGAGCAAAGTGTAAAGGTCGTTTCACCATGACCTCATATTTAAATTTATTAATAAAACGTATCATTTATTTAAAAAGTACAAATACTTTTATTTTAATATAAGGTGCAAACATGGAGGTTATGTGTGGAACACAATATCCGATAAATGGCATGAACGGCACGGACTTGGAAGACATATTATTTCACCAAGATAGCGCAACCTGCCACACTGCGGGCGAAACAATGCAGTTATTGCAGACGAAGTTTCATGTTCGTGTTATCTTGCGCCGCGGCGATGAGAATTGGCCACCAAGATCGTGCGATTTGTCGCCATTGGACTTCTTTCCATGGGGTTTTCTGAAAGGAAAAGTGTATGCCAATGATCCACAGACGATTCCGGAGCTCAAGGAAGCAATTGAACGCACCATTATTGAAACTAAACCGCAATTATGCCAAAATGTCATTGAAAATTTCATCAAAAGAGTGAACGTTTGCAAACAGGGACGAGGCGACCATTTATCGGATATTGTGTTCCACACATAACCTCCATGTTTGTACCTTATATTGAAATATTCGTGCATTTCAAATAAATAATACGTGTTATTAACAAATAAAAATGTCAGGTCATTTTGAGACACCATATATGTTAATGTAGGTTATCATATTCTTTCAACAATATGAACAAAGCGGCAAGTTTTATCGATTAATTTCCGAGCACGCAATTATCATGATCCCACGTGGGAAATACACGCCGGTGGGCGAATTTATCCCCAGGGGGCGAGACGAAGTGTGTTACACCGCGAGGGGCACGTGTAGACAAACGAGTCGAGAGTCGAGACGATGATAAGGTCGCAAGGATCTCTCTCTCTCCTCTGGCTCTCTCTCTCTCTCTCTCTCTCTGCTCCTTCTTGTACAGGACTACGTTCGTGTCCTTTGGTACATTAAAGCAACAAAACATTCGGTACGTGCACCCGCTGCTATTACTCCTACCCCATATAGCCCCCCCCCACCCCCTCCCCGACCACCATTTTCGAAGGTATGTCGGTGGAGAATTTCTCGCGTGATCATAATTAAGGAACGTGTGTGTACAAGAGTATCTTGCGAGAGATTCGCACCCTCCTCCTCACCCCCCGCCGCCGTTCTCCGCAACCCCTATCCGGACGCAATATCTCCCTCGAGCAGGCGACGTTTTATCGCGGATATACATTATGAACTCACAGTCTACGTCTTACACAGCGCAAGACCGAGAGCTTCAATTTCCCTGTGCCGCGAGGACTAGGTGGAAAGGTGGATGTGCCGAAATATCCGCGGGATTAAAATTTAGTTTCATCAATGAAACCGAATGGGAGCGTTCTCGTGTCGTTGACGAGTTGTTTTACCGAGTGTCTTACGCCCCTCGCTTTTGTTTCTCTCCCTCGTCCCCTAGCCCCGTGCTCTATCCGTCGACGTCGTCATTTCGCTTCATTTGTGTTTATTTTTCCCCTTAAGAAAAGAACAGTATGTGTGGTAATGTCCTCAATTTTTGGGGATTTTATTTGTTTAATCGTTACGATTGATCACTATTATTTATTACTACCAATTATTGCTATTAGATTGTGATATTATTTATTACTGTTGTTCAATGTGGCAAGCCGCGTGGAATGGAATTTTAAGGGAGCTAGAAAGAAAGATAGACGGAGGCATAGAAATTAAAGTTGAACAAGGAATTCAATACGATTAAAGCAATATCGATGGAGCAACATGCTGCGAGGCAGGGTTGGGCATATTCGATTTTTTAAATTCTAGAATAATGAAGAAACTTATTCAAAATTCGGTCCGAAAATAAATAAAGAATCCCACTGGATTCAGTATTCATTCCGACAATTAATAATGAATCCAACTCCATTCAGTGTTCGTTCCGAAAATGAATAATGAATCCTACTGGATTCAGTATTCATTTCAAAATGAATAATGAATCCAACTGAATTCAGTATTGACAGCGTGTCTACCGAGCTGAAAAGTCATGAAAAATCTTACATGTCATGAAATTACACTCGACCCGGAAAAAGTCATGAAATGTCATGAAAAATTACCAGTCTACCTGAATTATTATACCCTACTTAATTATCGTTGAGTCTATATCCAATATGAACTCACTTTGTGGTACTTGTCGATAGAGAAGCGAATATCGAATCGATAGAAAATAAAATAGAAGAAAGTAAAAGAAAATAATGCGTTATCTCAACATATTAGTTTTTCTTTGTTATTCGTGTCAAGCGACTAGACGATATTACTCAAAGTTCCTAAATATATGTAATATTTTTCTGGATGTTCCCAAAATATATTTCTTTGAAGCAATCTTGAAATTATGTTTGTCTCACATTTTTTACTACATATGGAATTGTACAGTTTGGTGACTTTTCGTTTATTCCGTATACTTTTTATTGGCATACAACACACATCTGTTTGAAAGAGCAAAATATAAAACAAAATATAGAACAAATATAAAAATTTAGAAAATCGTTCGCACTGTAGAATCATTAAGCCATGCCAGAAAGTCATACTAATCTATGCCAGAAAGTCATACTAAGAGTCATGAAAAAATCCCTATTCCGTGCCTTAAAAATCCTCAAATGTCATGCAATTTCAGTTCTGGTCAAAATTAGACACCCTAATTAATGATTAAAAATGGACAATGGAAATGCGACAACTATAATGTCCCATTTCTACCCCCATTTCTTAAGTTACTAGATACTAAGAGCGCTATTTCCCTTGGGTAAATATAATGTAATAGGACTGTCAATTTTTTCCAGATTATTCAATTTGATGATATCCGAATGCGGAATGAATACTGAATCGAATTGGATTAATTACTTATGTTGAAATCAATACTGTATTCAGTTGGATTCAGGATTCATTTTGGAATGAATACTGAATCCAACTGGATTCATTATTCATTTTGAAATGAATACTGAAACCAGTAGGATTCATTATTCATTTGCGAAACGAATACTGAATTCAACTGGATTCATTATTTATTCTCATAACGAATACTAAATCGAGGTGGATTCAATATAAAAAAAATGAATATCCATCTGACATGTGTTCGGTATTATTTTCGTACTCGAATACTAAAAGTATTCGAATACTAAAAGTATTCGAGTATGCCCATCTCTGCTGCGAGGAATATAAACATAGGAAAACAGGAAACTAAACCAGAAATAGTAGATTGACTGGAATTATTGTTAGAAAATAGCAGGGGTTGGAAATTGACCGGAAAATAGAAGCGCAACTGAAAATGCATCGGGCAAAGCAACTATGCGATTACATTGGACAATTTGAGAAACCATCAACTGGAAATTAAGAAAATCATTGTAAAATAATATATGTAAATGAGAAGGGAGGCATATTTATGTAAACACCCTTTAAAAAAGCATACAAGGATTAAAATACTACTACTAAAATTTTTTTTTTTTATTTTACTATTCAATATTAATATTACATTATTATGCTATCTATTTGTACTTATTATCACATTACATTATTACTTCTTATATTATCACATTACATTATTGTAACATTTATGACTAAATTTCATTTCTATTAATAACTATTAACCAGAAATTTATTCGGGTCGAGGCCTCTCCTATAACTTCTCCAAAATGCATACATACTTTAATAACTAAATATATACCAATTTATTGCAATTAATATATATTATAATAGTAATTAATATATACTATTTTATATGCAGTTTTAAAAATAATTCGTATGTACTATTTATTTACACAATATTTATTTTTAAAACATCCATGTTAAAAAATTTGACATGTATGTGTATATGAAGATTTTTTTGTTGAGATTCGCTTCCCTCGATAAAAGATAACGATAGCTCGTGACAAAAGTATGCAGTCACAAAGAAAAATTGATAAAAGGCCAAAGAATCTCGCCGTGACTTTTGAAATGCTTAATGGCGAGCCTTTCACCCTTTCATGCGTGCAACACATAGCCTGGCTCCAGACTTTACTTTGATAAGCCACGTTTTCTGTATATAGAAAATTGTGTATGTGGGTGTATATTTATATACGTATGCCTATTGTGCTCATCTTTTTTATATGCGAAACGAGAACGGAAGAATTCTGGTGGAAACTGTTACGATATTTATTTCTATTATTATTATTATTATTACTGTCAACAGCGAAGACTTTTCACCATCGTGAATTTTTTAGCAGTGTTTTAGCGATTAATGGGCCCTGCATTTCCCAAGCTTGGGGCCCAAAAAGATAGGCCCATATTCAATAATTTTTTTTCTGATGAGAGCATTGGAATTATGAAGACGGAATTTTACACACAGTTAATACATAGTCTTGTCACGTTTGAGTTTTTGTTAAGGGGTTACCCCCACTTGCGATTTTGAAAAAATCGATTTTTTTTATTGCATTTTTTTGAAGTATAAGTATCTGAGAATATGTCCTGAAAATTTCAAGTCGATCCGAACAAAATTGACTGAGATATGAGCGTTGAAGGAGAAGAATCCGCGTTGAAAGAGCGTTGAAAGAGAAACTTTAAACGCGTTTTTCTCAAAATGGCATTTCTGAAGTCGGTGACCAAGATTACTCGAACACTAATGAACCGATCTTCTTGAAATTTTGCAGGCATATTTAATACATAAAAATGTAGTCTTTAATCGTTTGATTTTTTTTTTCGAAAAACATTCCCGTTTTATAGCCAAAAAACGGCCGTTTTTTTCGTTAAAATCGAACCATTAACTTTGACTGTCCGCCATTTTGTGAAAAATGAATATTTTTTAAAATCCTTCGATTAAAGACTAGTTTATACTTATATTTGACTAAATCCATCGGCATTTTTTTCTTCAGATGATCCACTTCGCCGCAATGTTGGTCACCGCAAACCGTGTATATAAAAACATTATTTCATTGACGGCCATTTGCCACTAAACAATGTAATATTTGTCAATAAAAAAATTACTGAAAGTTCTTCAAGATGTGTTCTTTAAGATGGTATATTGATCGATTAAAAAAGTTTTGTAGTTTTCTTAAAAAAAATTCATGAAAAAGGCCTTGTTTGCGCTACAAGTGGGGGTAACGCCTTAATGACACAATGTTGATAAAAAATGAAGTTATTATTGTTTAATTTTGTTAAAACAAAATGCCATAGTTGCTGCATGGCCAAATGGTGTAGGTGGTTGTGACAACTAGGGTCATCTGAAGAAAAAATAAAAATGTGCTTTTAGTATAAAGATTTAGCAATAAAACTATCGTGTGACTGAAAACTTTAAAAAATTTTGAAAATTACGAAATTGGTGACCTGGAAAAAATCGATTTTTGGCCAAAAAAATTACTTAATCATTTATTATTAACGAATGGATAAACAAATGAAAGAATCATCCGGTCATACGATAGAAAATTTTATAAGCTATTCTCTGTCCGAATTTAAAGTGATTCGGACGCGTAGATTTTGAAACTTACAGTTTTATAAGAAACGGGTTCAAGGAAAAATCGCAGCGGTGTAGCCCTTCACAAAAATCGTTATAAGTCCTTCAATTTTTAAAATTTACACAAACTCTTTCTTGCAGATTAAATTTAAGGCCCTAACCTATAAAACTGGAAAAAACGTATATTTTTCAATTTCAAGCTTATGCAGACCCCTTAATAATAATGGGAAACGTACAAACCTAGATATTTACTCACAGAACGATCGTTTAGATTTCACGGGCATTGAATAATGTCCCAGCTTATAGCCACCCGGTAATAATACGCCACTTTTTAATAGGGACATTTTTTATTCTCCCGATGATTTCCGATATTAAAATGCGGCGTTATATTTATACGAGAGATTGCGGTGTGATCGAGTACACCTACGCTCCTCTCACGTATACGCGAGGCCGTGCACACCGTTTTGAAAATGGCTTGCACACCCGTTCGAGCAATGGACGGGCGCGACGATGCGGCATCAGCAATCACGCCAGAGACCGCATTATCCCCATGATAATGTGATCCGATAAACACAAAGCTATAGAGGAAATCTACGGTTGACGCTTTCTGTCTCTCTTACGCCCGGCCATGCCAGAGATCGAGGAGATTTATATTTGCACACACATACACGCCTATGCATTTTCGTAGAGATAGCGAGAGAGAGGGAGAGAGAGAAAGAGAGACATCTACTCGCCTAGGCAATTGGCCAAGAGCCCTACACTTCCGGTATCAGTAAACTCGAATCGAATCCGCACATTCACACAGAAATTCGAGAATAGAGCAGGGCACGGGAAAAAACACCGTCGATCGAAAATTTAAAAAATTCCGCGCAACCTATGAATTATGGAGGGAGAAATTTCGTCGTCTCACTAGTCCAAAAAATATCGTAGATGTTTCTAGACATATCCTAAATATTTCAGGAATTTTTAGATACTTTTAGAGATTTCTAGATTTTTTTAGATATTTCTAGAAATTTTAGATATTTCTAGATTTTTTTTAGATATTTCTAGAATTTTTAGATATTTCTAGAATTTTTAGATATTTCTGAAAATTTTAGAGATTTCTAGATTAAAAATATATATTTCTAGAATATCATAGTTTTTGGAATCGTCCATTAATCACGTGAGGTTTTTTGTCCACTTTGTGAGCCCCCCCCCCTCCCCTCCCCCCTCCGCCATGGTGATGTGGGGTCGTCCATAATTTACGTGAGGCTCAAATAGGGGGGGGGGGGAGGATTTGGATACCAGAAACCTCACCACATATCACCACCGGGGAGGGGGGGCCTCAAAAGTGGCCAAAAACCTCACGTGATTAATGGACGATCCCTTTCGAGATCATCCTAAATACTTTTCGAATATTCTAGACATTTTCTAGAAAATCCTAAATATATCTAAAATATTCTAGTCATTTCTAAAATATTATAGATATTGCTAGAAAATTCTAAATTGATATTTCTAGCATATCCTAGATGTTCTAGAAAATTCTAAATGCATCTAAAATATTCTAGATGTTTTCCGAGAAGTCCCAGAATATTTTCAGAGCATTCTAGAAATTTCCCCGGTATCTTAACAATTTTTCTGGGGAACATTTATTTCTAAGGAAGTATCTGGGCCTTTGATAAGAAATATCTAGAAAGTTTTGTCGATAGCAAGCGCCCTGAAATTGCCCTAAACACATCCTAGATATTTCGGAGGTGGAGATCACCGCGAATCTTCTAGAATTACGAGTTATATAGAAACAATAATAATAATATATCCGGCCATACGAAAGTTTTATTGTTATACCAACAGTTCATTTTTTCTTTTTTCATTTTAGATCAATCTAGTTGCCAGTAGCAACTAGGTTGCAGCATGCAGCCATGCATCAACGGCGGCACATTCTTTAAATAATAATAACGTCATTGTTTATCAATATTTTTCAATTCAAAGAAAACTCAAACTTGGCAAGCCTGTTTATTCATTGTGTGTAAAATCTCGACCTCATCAACCCAACACTCTCCTGAGAAGAAATTATTGCAAATTTGTTGAAAAAACATTACATTTTTTTTCCAATATTGACTAATTTGAATATGGAAAATAGCCACGTGAAGCAATTTGAAATTTCATTGGCGATCGGTCATGGCCATATCGATATTCTCTATCTGCTCGAAGTCGATGAACAATGACATTATTTTCATGCAAACATCGGCCGCGATCTCGTCCAACATATCATGGAAATAAACCCGAAAGTTTCGTAGCCTCTTGTAATGATGTTTTATCGTCTCGAGGATTCCTCTCTTCTCGTTTTTTCCCGAGCCTCCGTGATTCGTCGTCTCACGATCAGTCGAACTGCCCGCCGCGGGTTCACGTTCCGTTGACGACATACTCGGAAAAGTCAATCCGAAGCTGAAGGAAGAGAGAAAGAACGATAGAAGTTTTGCGACTATTATTTTATTTTCGATAGGGTTTGTATTTTGAAAACTAGGGATTTCTCGAGGGAGTTCCAGTTTTTTGGAGTTGGGTTTAGCGTTGTGCGGAAACTTGCGGAAAAAAATCACCAATAAAAATACAGCATACATTTGGGGACCGATGAACAGGTCGACTTTCGACATTTTTTTGCAATTAGATTTTTGGGATGACGAGGTTGGGATTTTGTACGGAATCAATACATAGTCTCACCAAGGTTAACTTTTTGTTAAATTTAAAAATATTGATAAACAATGAAGTTATTATTGTTTAAGCAAAGTGCCCCTGCTGCATGGCCAATCGGTGGAGGTGGTTCTGGCAACTAGAGTAATCTCAAATGAAAAATAAAAAAAATTACTTTGAGTATAATAATAAGGTTTTCATATGACCGGATGCTTTTTTCAAAATTTTGAAAATTACCAAAATGACATGCGGGCGAAAAAAGTTTGATTTTTGACAAAAAAAAAAACAACTTTAATCATTTGTTATTAACAAACGGATAAATATAGGAAGAAATCATCTAGCCATACAATAGAGATCCGTCCGAATTTGAAGTGAATCGGACTCCCAGATTTTGAGATACCTTCCACTGAAAAGTTTCGAGAAAAAGGCAAATAAAAAAAGAGTAAATCGTCGCAGTTCGCCGTAGCGCAAAAATCGTCACAAGCAGGTCAATTTTTGGATTTTTTCCAAAATCCTTGTTGCAAATTAAAGTTAAGACCCTCTACTATAAACCTATACTATAAAAAATCCTATTTATAAATCTACAAACTTATACAGACCCCTTAATTTAAATTCTTTTTTTTCTGGTGTCGCATGTAATTTCCGGTTATATTCTCGCCACCATCAATGACATTGACAGACGCAAGCCGCAACCGAACGGTCACCCATCCGAGTATTCGCCGGGGCCAACGCTGCCTGAACTATAAAAGTCGCCGAAGCCTTGAGCTCGTCCACTACTGTCGATTCTATCGATAAAAGTAGCCGTTGAAAACAAAACAAAAAACACCGATACTCGTTTTTCGTTACCCTTGTTCACCAGCCACGAAATGGGTTTTCTTTTCTTTTGCAACTGATTTAAGTAATTGTACTCGGATCGTACGGCTCTCCTAATCCCGCGGTTTAATAGTTGAACGAAACACGATCAGTTCGATCGTTCAGGGTTTCGTACGATCCTCGCGGGTTAGTTCGAACTTTCGAATGAATTTTTCATGCCTTTGCCGAGCTATTGAGCGGTCGTTGAGGTGGCTAGGCCGAGGGGGAGGGGGGCTCCGAAAAATAGTAGCAACCCAGGGGATCCTCCAATTTCCCACACCACCCTAGGTGCAACATTCTCACCACAGACTTTTTCCTCTCTCTCTCTCTCTCTCTCTCTCTCTCTCTCTCTCTCTCTCTCTCTCTCTCTCTCGCTCTCTCTCGCTCTCTCTCTCTCTCTCTCTCTCTCTCTCTCTCTCTCTCTCTCTCTCTGTACAGAGCCGTATGTCGAGATAAAGCTCGTAAAAGTTTTCCGGCGCCACCCGCACCCCAACGCACCAATGGAACACGGGATCTTGCGATCTGGAGCAGACCAATTTATTTATCCGTCTCGATGACTCTTTTTTGCCCTCCTTTTTATATCTCGGTCAAATAACAGAAATAATAATAACAATAAAGGAAAAAAAGGTCGCTCGTTGTGGACTCTCCGAGCGCGGAAATGATCGCCTCTCGTTAAAGGATCTGCATACGCTTGAAATTTCAAAAATACGATTTTTTTATTGCACCGTTTTATAGGGTAGGGTCTTAACTTTAATTTGCAACGATGATTTTGTGAAAATACGAAGAATTGACCGAGTTGTGAGTTTTGCTCTTGGAGTGCCATATTTCAGGTGTTTACATTTTTTTTTTTAAGAAAACGAGTAAAGCTTTTTGAGTGCGGTTTTTTTCTTGCTTTTATTCATGGTATACAGAACGTTAAAAAAATTGTTTTTTGAAAAAAAAAAACCAAAATGGCGGTCGTTGCAGCTCCGCGAAAACAGGTCCTCAAATCGCGGGAGGTAAACGGCTGACATCACTGACCCCCTCTTTGTTGATCTGAAACACAAATTCAAAGCATATTATCAATCTGTGACCCTTTGGTCATGGAATGACGGATGGGTTTTTCGTTTAGTACAAATTTCGGAAAATAGCGGCAATTTAAAAAAAATCGAATTTTCGCGTTTTTTTTCGCATACAAAGATAAATAATAAATGCAAAAATGTATCTATCGAAAAAACGATCCGTCATTCCGTGAAGACATATTTTCTGAGTATGCTCTCCAAATTTCAGGTCGATATGTTAATTACAGCGGTCAGGAGAATGTCAGCCATTTTTAACAACGTGTTTTCGAGAAAAACGCGTTTAAAGTTTTGTAATGTGTTTACAGAAATGTGATTATAATTACCGCTAATCGGCAATGCCTGGTCCATAGAGGCATCCCTCCTCTTGTTCTAGCTGCTCATGTTGAGCCGCTAACATCTCCCCCTAACTTCAAGGACGAAGTCGCCCTTAAGAGTAACCGCCCCGCAGCGATTTGCCCTTTTTTCTTGAAACTGTTTTCTGTCGTATGACCATGGGGTTTTTTGTATGTTCATCCATTTGTTAATAACAAATTATTGAAGTTGTTTTTTTGGTTGAAAATCGAACTTTTTTCTACAGGACACTTTTTTAATTTGTAAAAAAACGCATCAAAGTACAAAAGTTTCATTGTCGTGCCTAAAGAGTGGAGAAGCATTGATTTGAATCTTCAGTATGTATTTTATTTGAAGGAATTTCACAAGCTTGAATTTTGAAAAAAATATGATTTTTTTATTTCACACTTTTATAACGTAGGGTCTTACGTTTATTTTGAAACGATGTTTTTGTAAAAATTCGAAAAATTGACCGAGTTGTGATTTTTGTTAGGGATCCGATCTAGGACTCGACTCTATCGTATGACCGGAGGATTTTTTCATACGTTCATCCATTTGTTAATGACAGATGATGAAAATTAGTTTCTTGTCGAAAATCGGATATTTTTCCTACAGCCGGCCAATTTCGTAATTTTCAAAATTTTGAAAAAGTATGCATTCATACGGAAGTTTTATTATTAGAATGAAAGGAAATTTTTTTATTTTCCATTTCGCATGACCCTAGTTGCCAGAAACGCCTACACCTGACCACGCAGCGATGACGACACTTTGTTTAAATAATAATAACTTCATTGTTTATCAATATTTTTCCATTAAAAAAAAACTTAAACGTGACAAGACTATGTATTAACTGTGTGTAAAATCCCGACCTCGTCATCACAATACTCTCATCAGAATAAAATATTGTAAATAGACCTGT
>OY723393.1:37612835-37630335 GCA_963210295.1 Ophion ellenae
ACAACAAAAGGGAACAGGCTACGGAGAGAATTCTATGTGGTTCGACCGAACGTAAATCATGCACGCATCCGGTTCTGTGCAGTCCTTCAAAAGATGGAGGAAAGTAGCTCGGAAGATGTGGGAAGCATTAATGCTGGGGAAAATATTGGTGCTACTGGTTGGGTAGTTCATCGTAGCTTTAAAAATAGTAGTAATAATAGAAGTAATTAATGGAGGAAAAATCATAAATTTATAATAGAAAATTCATAATAATGAAATATAAAGAATTGAACTATATCGATTAAAATAATAATCAATAGAATCATATATATAATTGGTCATTTTCATTTTAACAATCAAAGTACTAAGAATATTAATTATTTTTAATCAATAATAAATTAATAAAGTTATAAGAGTAATAAGTGAATAAAATAATAATTAATGGAGTAATAATTGTTAATATTAATTTACATTTCAACAATTAAAGAAGTAAAAATAGTTCTCATTTTTTATGAATAGTAAGCTAATAAAATCTTAACGGTAATACATTTATGTAAAAAAATGATAATATTAATGTTATAAAATGAAGTAATAATACTAATTAAATAATTATTCAGTAACAATACTAATTGAGTAATTATTATTTTTATTTCATAGCAATTAATAATAATAATGAATTGAATGCCAACGGTGGTAAATACAGACAAAAAGTGGTAATACTAAATTCGTATGTATCATTTTCATTTAATAACAATTAATAATAATAAATCGAACGATAAAAAATTCAGTAATAATAATTTTACCACAATAAGTTGAACAATAATAACACATTTAATAACGATAAATTCAAATTCCAGTTGATTCTGCGTGAGAGTTTCCATAGCTTGTGTCCGCCCGTCCGCAATTCTTTTCCCTCTCCCCACTTTGACAGTCCTTGAGATAATTGTTTAAAAAAAATCGAATCGCATCCCAACGAGGGCGAGAAAATTCCTACGTACGCTTGCATCCTGACAATTGCACGTCGTACACACACAGGCGTGTATGTAAGCGCGGAGTATCGTTATCGATCGATTCGTGAGTGCAATGCGCCTAATCCGATGAAATGCACAGAAGCGAAATTTTACGCTCGCTTGGACTTTAGGGGGCGAGCACTGATTTATGGGAGTAAGCCATTATACGCGCTTGGCTTTACCCGAAAGTATTGAACGATCGAGCCAACGGAAATCTGGTTAAATCCAGGCCCGCCACGCCGGGCTCGCGCATATATTTAATAACATATTTGAAAAATAAGCCGGAGAAGCGGTGAACGAGCTGCACTTTTTTTTAGCAGCATACGGCTGTTATTCGGCTTGTTTTTTGGGATTACGACTGGTTCATGCGAATTGACAGATTATTGGGTGAGCAATCGTAAATTGTGATCATATATTTGATATTGAAAAATGATTCGGTTCGGGCTGGTGATTAAGGATATTTTAGTCTGGAGAACTGTTTTGGAGATGATTTTTGCGATCGAATAACCAACGTAAATAAATACACATGTTTATTGATCCTTCAAGTAAATGTACAAATTTTTAAAAAATGTACCATGTACTTTTGTAGGTTTGTTTACGGCGGTGCGTGGAAATCGTCCCCAATTGGCGATTGTGGACGTTGTATGAATGTGAAGAGAAAAAAGTAACATACCCTTAATCTGTATGAGTGTTGGTACGGTTGGTGCTAGATTCAGCAAAAAAAAAAATGTTACCCTTGATTATCAATTTTTCCTATTTTTCCGACCATTGTAAGAATCATATAGAAATGTTTGCAACTTAATTCTGCTACCAACGTTGAAAAACCAACGTAGGTTCCTACTCCATTATTTCGATGGTACATGCCAGCAAAAAATATATATGCCAGCAAAAAAGCAATCTGAAAAAAAATCAAAATTCCATTTTGAGTACAGCAGAATGACGATAATTAAATTCCGTAGACGAAACGCTCCTGAAAAAAAACATCCAAAATATTTTTTAAAGTGGATAAAAGAAATGTAATTCCATTTGAAAAAAAAAAAAATTCGATACACATGTTCAAAAAAATTCAAAACAGATGTTCAAAATGGTTTGTATGAAAATTCTACACAAGATCTTTTTTTCGTAAAATTTCTTTAACATTTAAGGTTAAAAAGAAGACTTTCCTAGATAAAACAAATAACCAAGAGGATTTTTTTTTAAACCGGATAAAAAAGTCATCATTTGATAATTTTTTACTTTTACTAAACTGAAATTCCAGCGTACAGTAGGACGTGATCTGACCTATCGACAGTTACAGGATTATCCATTCATAGCAGGACATTCATGGACTGATACATTTTTTGGGCGGATGGGGGGGGGGGTCATTTGCTAATTTTTTCACCGTTGGACCCTAAGTCCGAAGTGTCATGGTAACTGAGACATGATTTTTTGTTTCGTTTTTTTTAATTACCCGAAATTGCGCCATTAAATCGTCATAGCCTTTTTATTTGTGGTTGTTATCGCACGAAATAACTTTCATCGTATTTTGCAATGAATGTTTATTATAAATAAGTCATTATTTGATACAATTGGTTTCTAGAAAGTAACTCTTGATCTTCCAGTCTTAAAAATGTGTAAATGTATGAAAGATTTCGACTCGTAAATTCATTATAAAAAAAACTTATTCTCTTTATTTTAACCACATAATGAATGATTTTTATGACATGTAGCATTCCGTTGGAAAGGATACAAACTAGAGACCTTTTTAAAACAAAGCTAAGTTCAAAATAGCATTTAGCTTTCTTTTTAATAATGAATTTATAAGTTGACGTTTTTCATACATTTGCGCATTTTTAAGACTTTGGAAGCTCGTGAGTCATTTCCTTGCAACCAATTGTATCAAATAATGATTTATTTATAATAGACATACATCGCAGAGTATAACTAGAGTTATTTCGTGCTATTACAACCACAAACGAAAAAGTGATGACGATTGAAAGGCGAACTTTCGGGTAATTAAAAAAAATCATATCTTAATTACCGTGACACTTAGGACATGGGGTCTGAGGGTGAAAAAAGTAGGCAACGACCCCCCCAATCCCCCAAAAATGATGTCGGTCCATGTGCCAAACACCCCATATACAGGGTGTCCCAGAACGTAATGCGATCCCTGAAAAGGGGGATTGAGGGTGAAATTCTGAGTCGATCGATATAAGCATGTATGGGTCTCAGATCAACCCCTGAATTATTATTCATTTTCAAAGGCGGGCCAATCAGGTGCGCGCGATGAGCCGGCGGAGCGCTGCACGCGTGTAGTGGTGCCTGGCCGGAGCACCGCACCTACAGGCACCTCTTCACGCGCGCAGCGCTCACCGACGTCCGCCGGCTCATCGGGCGCACCTGATTGGCCCGCCTTTAAAAATTAATAATAATTCAGGGGTTGATCTGAGACCAACACATGCTTATATCAATCGACTCAGAATTTCAGCCCCAACCACGCCATTTCGGGGAACGCATTCAGTTCTAGGACGCCCTGTATATATATATATAGATATACACATGCATAAGCCATCAGGAACATAACACTCAATTGGAAATGACTATAGCCCGAGCCGATTATTTCGCTAATAGATTTTTCACAGAAATGAAAGATCGCGTACGGTCGATACCGGAGGTTTAATGTACCGGAAATTCGAGAGCAAAGACGCCCGTGCTGTACAATAGTGGCCCGCGGCTTCGGCGCGAAACGACACGGTCATGAGTTTTCGATTGGCTTTAACCCTCAATAAAACGCTTACTACGGAGCCTCGTTTGACAGCGATTTCCCTCCTCACATATGCCCCCTTGTATGCAACAAAAAATACCCCAAAAAAATGCAAAATGCATAAAATACAAAATGCAAAATATGCAAAATATTTTGTTCACATTTTGCATAATAAATATTATTATGCAAAATAAAATGCAAAATCCAAAATCCAAAATGCAAATAAAATGCAATATATATATATATATATATTTGTTGCTTTCCATTACTCTTTGCATATTTATATTTATCGATAAAAATTGCATTTAGAGCGAAGAGAATTTCAAGCTCAAATAAGTGCAAAAGATGTAACCTGCCCACAAATAATTTTATCACAAAGAATTTCGTCCAAACGTTCGCGCTTTTATTCATGACTCACAGTCGCCGAAAACTCGTTCAACCTTTCGTTTTTTTTTTCCTGACAGCCATAATTTCTCGGTCGTTATTGAAACAAAAGATCAATTCAAAGGCGATTCGTGGTGCGGCGAGGTTCCTTCGAAGTAATGAGATATTCTTATCTGCGATCGTGAATTGTCGCGCTACCCTAATAAAATCGAATGAATCTCTCCCGACCCCGTCGCGAAACTCCGCGCTCCGAGGCGAACGGATCTCGAGAATCGTGTAAAATCAGTCTATGCGGAGTGTAATCCGAACCGAACGAGGTTTCATCGATTCAAGGATGATATATATGGCCCGATGCAACTATACTGGTAATTTGATTAAGGGCTCTACGTAAGGTGGAAATTTTAAAAAATACGACTTTTTTGTTGGATGTCGTTTTATAGGCTAGGGTCTTAAATTTAAGGGGGAAATACATTTAGGCGAGGCAAAAATTGGCTGATTTTCATGACTTTTTTTAAAGAAAGATCTCTTCACCATTTTTGAGAGCTAGGGTATTTTTTTATTACTCCCTTCGGGGGTTACATGGTACTTTTTTATTTCATTAATCTTTGAAAGTGGCGGAGGTATGGCACGTCTTCTGAACTGCATTTTCAAAATTGGCGTGACGTATAGCTAAACAACTAATCGAACGATTCTGATGAAATTCGGTATACATTTTTTTAACCTTTTTCTCGAAAACATGACGCTAAATGTTTTTGAGAATTGAAAAAAGTTTTTTTTTAGCAAAATGTAGCAATTTTTTTGGAAAATTCAATCTATTTGTTTCAAAGCGTACCATTTCATCGTTTCTCGACATTTCTTATTTTTTCTCGGTTCATATTTTGCGTATGAGTGTTAATGAAGGAAAAATCTTCGTTGGTTCTTCACAGATTAATCCCACCCACGCTACGTGTCACGCCGTCTGACAGCATCCGCCGCAACCCACTTAGAAGACCATGCCATACCTCCGACGTTTTAAAGATTGATAAAATAGAATAAATACCATGCAACACCCAAAAATAGTAATTAAACATACCCCAAGTTTCGAAAAAAGTGAAGATGTATTGCCTTTAAAAACACCATGAAAATCAGCAATTTTTTCCACGTCCTTATCTCCCCCCTTAATTTGCAACAGAGATTTCGTAAAAATTCGAAAAATGGACCGAGTCGTGAGGATTTTTGTGAAGAGTTTCCCGTTGCGCTGGAGGGCGAACCGCCCCTCGGCGATTTAGTCTTTTTTCAAAGGATAAATCATATCTCAAGGGGTCTTTTCACTTTAGACGCTAAAAAAGGCTATTTTCATGATTTTTTCAACAGGTGTATATTATAGACATTGATATAAAAGTTGTTACACTTAATAAATGCACTTTCGAAATACATTAAAATTTTTTTTTGTTGTTGATGTTTTTGTTTTTTGGCTTGTTGATAAAATCTTTGAAATTACTGAACCGATCCTTATGAATTTTTAACCACATATCCTTTATAACTATAGCTATAGCGCATATCAAGGAATTTTTTCAAATTTTGATATTCACTCTGTTTTTTGTCAAAAATGGTGAAAAAACACGTTTTTTTGTATTTTTCGAAAAATGTCCGCCTTTTTGTTATTTTTGCATATACAAAAAATCGTATGAAATGCGCTATAGCCATTAACATACTGAATCCAAAACCGGTTTTTTTTTGTTTCGGATTATCCATCTCCGAGATTTCATCAACAGCGCAGACCAACAATTTTTTTGGGACATGTTTCTAACTACCATTTTCGTCTATAAATAGTGACTTGAATAAATGTTTTTTAAAATCTTTTTCGAAAGTGTATTCATTAAGTTTAACTACTGTTTTATCAATATCTATAATATTAACCTATCAAAAAATTCACGAAAATAGCCTTTTTTAGCGTCTTAAGTGAGACCCCTCGAATCGAAGTCCGAGTCAGGAGTCCAAACCACTTCGAATTCGGACAGAGCAATGTTTATAGCATTTTCTATCGTATGACTCAACGATTTTTCCATATCTTTATCTAACCATATCTTTAGCTAACAGATGATTAACGTTGTTTTTTCGAAAACCAAACTTCTTTTTCCACAGCTTGCAATTTTCGTAATTATCGAAATTTCAAAAAAGCATATATTCGTATGAAAGTTTCATTATTATACTACAAATACATTTTTGATTTTTCATTCCAAATGACCCTGGTTACCAGAAGCACCTACACCAATCGGCCACACAGCAACGGTGACACTTTGTTTAAATAATAATAACTCCATTGTTTATCAATATTTTTCGATTGAAAAAAACTCAAACTCCACATGGCTGTGTATTAATTGTGCATAAAATCCCGACCTCGTCATCCCCATACTCTTATTAGGAAAAAAAATTCAAAATTGACCTGTCTTTTTTTTACTAACCTTTTTTATTACAAGCAGAATAAGAGCTCCAGGAAAAACGATTTTTTTACACACCCAGATATAAACATTTATACGATAAATAAATGACTAGACACACATATATATAGACACCTTAGAAAATATGAATACATATTATGCTAGATATATTTTTAACAATTATTTTTTAAGATTCCCATTCGAAAATCTCAAAGTGTCGAAGTAATTCTTCCGCTTTCTCTCTTCCCTCTCGCCATATCGTTACGAATCCTCTCGACTATGCTTTACGATGAGCCATTATATATATATATGTGTGTATATATATATATATATATATATATATATATATATATATATATATATATATATATATATATATATATATATATATATATATATATTTCACCAGACCGCACATGCTATGGTCGTATACGAATAAACTGCACGGACCACAAACCCAAACGAACTCGAGACGAATCTTGAAATGTTTTCGCCACGAGGTATTAACAAGATTTTCTTGTCTTTCATAGCTGCGTTATTTTGCCTGTTTGGCGAGGGATGAATTGCTGGGGGAGGAGCAGTTCAGGTTGTCTGGTTTGGAGCTGCTGTACAACTGGTCCATATAACAAGCCTCGCGCGCGCAGTACTTATAATACCAGTTGCAAGATTGAAATCCTGGAACGCAATAAAGCCGTGCATTTTACTTCATTGCACAGGACGAGGGATAGAGCGAGAAGGAGAAAGAGAGAGAGAGAGAGAAAGGGAGACATTAAAGTACCTTATCGTCGAGTCTCGGAAAGTCGCTTTGTCCGCCCAGCTCTGGACGTTTCCACTGTTCCTCTTATTCATACCTTTATATTATATATATATATATATATATATATATATATATATATATATATATATATATATATACAGGGTGTCCTGTTATGAGTGGATAATCCGGCATCTGCCGATAGGTCAGATCATGTCCTACTACATGCTGAAATTTCAATTTAGTAAAAGTCCCACGGTTTTCCAGATTTTGAACTTTAGGTTATTTAAAAAAAAATCATCTGCTTTTGGTTTTTCGCATGCTATTTCTACAAATTACATGAATTGACAATAACTAAGCAACTCTTTAAGGGGTTACCCCCACTTGCGATTTTGAAAAAATCGATTTTTTTTATTGCATTTTTTTGAAGTATAAGTATCTGAGAATATGTCCTGAAAATTTCAAGTCGATCCGAACAAAATTGACTGAGATATGAGCGTCGAAAGAGAAGAATCCGCGTTGAAAGAGCGTCGAAAGAGAAACTTTAAACGCGTTTTTCTCAAAATGGCATTTCTGAAGTCGGTGACCAAGATTACTCGAACACTAATGAACCGATCTTCTTGAAATTTTGCAGGCTTATTTAATACATAAAAATGTAGTCTTTAATCGTTCGATTTTTTTCGTTAAAATCGAACCATTAACTTTGACTGTCCGCCATTTTGTGAAAAATGAATATTTTTTAAAATTCTTCGACTAAAGACTAGTTTATACTTATATTTGACTAAATCCATCCGCATTTTTTTTTCAGATGATCCACTTCGCCGCAATGTTGGTCACCGCAAACCGTGTATATAAAAACATTATTTCATTGACGGCCATTTGCCACTAAACAATGTAATATTTTTCAATAAAAAAAATTACTGAAAGTTCTTCAATATGTGTTCTTTAAGATGGTATATTGATCGATTAAAAAAGTTTTGTAGTTTTCTTTAAAAAAAATCATGAAAAAAGCCTTTTTTGCGCTACAAGTGGGGGTAACGCCTTAAGGTAATTTGCACTATATGCGTAGTACATTTTTTTATACCGCAGTTTATCAAAGTCAGATGGTCGAATTGGTTTGTATGAAAATTCTGCATAGTATCTTTTTTCATGAAGTTTCCTTGATATTTAAGGTTAAAAAGAAGATTTTTCTAGATAAAACAAACAACCAAGGGTAATTTGAAAAAACTGGGTGGAAAACAGTAATCATTTGTAGAAATGGCAGGCGAAAAACCAAAAGCAGATCATTTTTTTCAAAAAATCTCGAAAACAGTACATTTTCTGAATAATTTATTGTAATAATTTGAAAGAAACACCAATTAGACGATATGTGTTATTATGTATCATTGTATTATGGCGTTGCTCGTCACAGAGTGCAGCTACGATTGATCCGCAGTTTTACTAACGAGACCACCTATGGGATGCATTAGGATACGCGGAAAACTGTTTCTAAACATAAAAAGATTAATTGTTTTGAGAATTTCACAAAGCGTCGCAATTATGAGTGAGAAGAGTAAACAAAAATCGGTGAGAATTGGAAATTTCGTAGCTCTTGACGACCACTAAATATTCATTGGCCGGCTAGAGCTATCGCGAGGTTAATAAAAAAAATTATTAAGCGTAAAATTCATCGGTGAGAAGTGGGCCAAAGAAAATCCATTTTTTAATGAAAATTTTTATTTCGCGACGATTTTTTTTTCTTCGAGTAAGATAATTGGATGGTGAGAAAAAGAAAAAAAAAATAGCGCTCAAGTTTGTACCACCCTATATATGTACACGGAAAGTAGATCGTGAATATTGTCTCAGACGTGTACCCTGGCTGATTGTCGCTTCAATTGCGAGCAAAAGGTTTGAGGCAAGACCTTTTCTCTGAAATAAACATTTATTTATTATTTCTTCTTCCTACGTTGAATTGTGTTCGCAACAAACTGAGAAAGTTAATCTGTGTATGCGGATGTGTCAGTACTGTAAACAATAATCATAATGATAATTCTGAACGAACGATGTTCGAATTAAAGCCAAAAGATTTAAAGTCAAATTTAGATAATTTAAAACGAAATTTATATAAATGAAAGCCAAATTGAAATAAATTAAAGCAAAATCTAAAGAAATGCAATGATTAGAAGAATTTAATTCGAACATCGTTCATTTACCATCATGATTATGATTGAGTTTAATCAAATGGAATAAAATTTCCTTGCATTGAGATTTAAGTAAATATAAAAATTAGAGGAATTTAAATGATTAGAAACATATATAGACTCTGAACTTTTATTTGTTATTTTTTCTTCGCACTTCGTATTGTCTTCAGAACAAACTATCCAAATCAATTTGTGTATATGCACAAATACTGAATATAATCATTATAATGATAATGATGAATAAACGATGTTTGAATTAAAGTCAGAAGATTGAAAGGTAAATTTAATTGAATTTAATTACATTATGATGTACATAAATATAATAATCAGAAGAATTTAAATAATTCGACATATTTATCTATTTATATTTCAATTTATTTAAACTCTTTTAATTAATACATTTTTAATTATATATTTATAATTATCCACATACATGTACAATGTGGACAATAAAAAATTAGACACTCGACAACGAGACCTCTCGAAGTCTTCACCCACCTTTCGGAAGTGACGTCATTCTCTACCGGAAATACCTCGTCCATTTCTCGCCCCTAGCTAATACACGATTCATCAAATTTTTCTTCGCACGTCAAGATCATCCTAAATTCAATGATAAATCGTCATTCCTATTTTCAAAGAGGAACTGGTGGCGCAGGGGTTTCAAAAAAAGAAGTTCGCAATTGAAAAAATTAGCTTGACTTTCAAATGAAAGTCCCACCTGATTTAAAAAAAAAACAAATTTCGTCTCCCACTTATTTTTTTTCCTTGACCTAAAATGTACCACCTAAATAAAAACGAATTCCACCAAAATGTGCATCTTTTATACAAACTTTTCATATTTCGTCTTCCACTTATATTTTTTTCCTCGACCTAAAATGTGCCACCTAAAAAAAAGTAATTCGACCGAAATGTAGATCCTGACAAACTTCTCAAATAACGTCTCCCACTTATTTTTTTCCTTAACCTGAAATGTACTGCCTTAAAAAAACGAATTCGACCGAAATGTGGATCCAGACAAACTTTTCAAATTTCGTCTCCGACTGTTTTTTTCCCAACGCCAATAGCCGTCAAATTTTCCGAGTGTTTAATTTCTATCGACTCACCCGCTAAACGCAGACCTCCTTTTTTGTCTTACTTCGTTCGCTCTTTCCGCGCCAGCAGGCTCTCATTGTCCTGCGTTTTATGCGATTTTTTCCTCACGTCGCCGTCAGACTTACCGGTAAAATCCATTAAACCGGCGCACCGGAAATTGAAGGGAGTATGCAAATTCACAGGAGGCAAAACAAATTCCGCAACCACCCCCCCCCCCCCCTTCCCCACCATCACCCCCTCGGACCATAAGACTCCGTAACGAATTTCCGATTAAATATACGCGTTGATCTTATTGCTGCGAGTGCTCGAAGAAGTCTCGTATGCCGGATATCCGCCGGGAAAAATGAATGAACGATGAGTTAACTCTTGGGGGGAGTAGGGTGGGGTGTGGGCAGTAGGGTGGGATGTGGGGAGTGGGGTGGGGTGTAGGGTGGGGTGTAGGGTGGGGTGTGGGGTGTAGGGTGGGGTGTAGGGTGGGGTGGGGTGTGGGGTGTAGGGTGGGGTGTGGGGTGGGGTGTGGGGTGTGGGGTGTGGGGTGTAGGGTGGGGTGTAGGGTATGGGGTGTCGGGCGGGGTCTGGTGTGTGGGGTGGGGTAGGGGTGTGGGGTGCAGGGTTTAAAGGCCAGGGTACTTCGCGATTTCGCGTCTATACAGAAGTACAAATGGGAAAAACAAAAGAAACGATATATAAGATAGTGGAAATATTTATTAGCTCGAGCAGGAGCGGCAGCTCCGTCCGACTGGGGAGATAAGCCCAGTTGTTCAAAGTTTCGTGAATTCGAGAACGCTCGATCAGGATCCGTGCCTCGTTTTGCATGGGATCCACCTCTCTCTTTCTCGGCTATGCACACTCCAGTTTGCCACTGCGCGCCCCTCGTACCAGTTTGAAGAGAATCTTAGGGAGATGCTCCTACGAGAGTGTACAGGGTGTCTCGGATTAAGGGGGAAAGACGATTTACAAATTTGAAAAATCGTTCTTTTCTTTATTTCCATAAATCGATAGTACAGTGTCTTAGGCATATTGTGTCCAATTTTTAAAGCGAAATTCCAGGTATTGCTTGAGTGTTTGGTGCTTCTCAAAATGGCCGCGTACCCAAAGGGTTCTCATGCGACAATTAAGGGACCTTAACGGAAGAGATTTTTAGTTGGAAACCAACGTATTAAGGGGCCAGTCCTCTTTGAAAATTCCAAAAAATCGAAAGCTCGTAAGACTTGAAGAAACGCGTTTTTCTCCAAACAACGTTTTCAAAATCTAGCTCCATCGTATCTCTAAAACTAATAAACCGATTCTCTTGAAATTTGAACCACATATTTTAAACATGATTCGCAACAAGATGACCCTCGATGGTTTTAAAATTTTGATTTTTACTCTTTTTTTTTGCGAAAAACTGCGAAAAACGCGTTTTTTTTCACTTTTTTCGTTTTTCATCTGCTATTTTTTTTATTTTTTGATAAAACTTTATGTCCGAGGGTCATTTTGTAGCTGGTGTCATACTGAATCTAATGGACTTTGATTTTTTTGTTTCAGACTAGCCGTTGCCGAGTTGTGATGGAGCTACGTAGCCCGCCTATTTTTGAGGCGGCACGTTAAACTATAGTTTTTGTACTTAAAAATAAATAAAAATGAATTCATTTTTTTTTTGTATTTCAAGACTATTTATCAAGCCGAACAGCTTTTATATTCATATATTTTATAAAATTTCGAAAATAGCCTTTTTTCGTGGCTCCAAAGTGGACTGGCCCCTTAATCGTAATAGGGAAAATAAGCAAGTGAGTTATAATTCGTTGCTGACCTATCGGTTTATTAAATTTCGGGTCGGAAAGCCCGTAGAGAGCAGCAGCAAGAAAATCGTCTTTACGAGGAAGCCGAAGGAATCCTGCATGGCGCTGGAATCGCGGATTAGCCGGCAAGACATCAAACTCGTTAAGGTAGTCCTATCGCTCCACACTAGTCATACCACTCAGAGTTGGGCGTAATTCTATTTATTAATACGAATCCGAATTTATCCACATCGTGATTTTCATGTGAATATAAATACAATTTTATTCATACTTTACTTATTGTAAATACGAATACAAATACAATTGTATTCACAAATATTCTGAACATACAAATAAATTCACAGAAAAAATTGTGAATTGTGCAAAATCCTGTGAATTAAAAAAAAATTGTAAATACAAAAAAATTCACAAAATACGTTGTGATGTTTTTTCGTATTTAAGACAAATTAAAATCAAATTCACAATCAGTAGATTAAAATTTACACCAAAAGTGAGGTCTTACGTATTTTGAGAGAAAACATTGCGTCGAGGCAAATAAACTTTTGCAAACAAAGTTGTGAATTTCAAATTTTACATTAGGAATATGAAAAAACTCACAAAATGAGTTGTGAATTTCCTCAAGCCGGAAAAAATTTTAATGGAATTCACGACAATTATATTGAAATTTACACCACAAGTGAGTCCTTACGTATTTTAAGAGAAAACATTGTGTTGAACTCAACAAGTAAGAACTCACTTTTGCTGTGAATTTTTATCCAATCATTGTGAATTTGATTTTAATTTGTCGTAGATACGAAAACATTCACAACTTATTTTGTGAATTTTTTCGTATTCACAATTTTTTGTGAATACACTTGCATTCACAGATTTTTATGTGAATTTTTTTTAATTCACAGGATTTTTTGTAAATATTCACATTTTTTGTGAATATTCACAATTTTTCGTGTGAATTTATTTGTATGTTCAGAATATTTGTGAATACTGTATTCACAAATATTCTGAACATACAAATAAATTCACAGGAAAAATTGTGAATATTCACGAAAAATGTGGATATTTACAAAAAATCCTGTGAATTAAAAAAATTGTATTTGTAGGCATGCCTGTGAATACAAATAAATTCGAATTCACACTTGCGAGTACGAGTTTATTTGTATTCGTATTTACAATAAGTGAAGTATGAATAAATTTGTATTTATATTCACATGAAAATCACGATATGAATAAATTCGTATTCGTATTTATAAATAGAATTACGCCCAACTCTGATACCACTGATCTTACTTGAGACTGGTGCAATTTGTATTTTTAACCAATGCAAAAAAAAGAAATTGCAATAACTAAATTTTCCACGTGTAAATTGTTTAAGGGAGCTTTCCAGTGTGAAATTTTCAAAAAATCGATTATTTTTTTTTTGCTTTATCGAATAGTTCTCTAAACTCTTCCGAATATTCCCTGAAATTTTCATGCCGAAATTCAGATTATTTCGGTTACTGTACAGCATTTCTTGGAAGAAGGCAACGGAGCGCTACAGCTGCTTGAAACTTTGAACGCGTTTTTCTCGAAACAGCATTTTTCAAAACGGTGTCCAACTTGGAGGGCAGAGTTTTAAAGCTATCGAGTTGAATTTTTTACACAATATTCTTAACGTCATTGTTTATCGTGCTATGGAAGCTTTTTTTTTCGACATCTTCCTATTTTTTTGTAAAAAAAACTGCCAAAAAAAATGCTAAAATCGATACTTTTTGTTCAAACCGGCGCCATTTTTGCAAAAAAAAAAAAGCCTCCATAGTACGAAAGCCAATTATATACCGATCAATAATCTTTTTGTGTTTTTTGTTTCAGATCAAAATTGTGACCCCCAACGTGGACACCACATCCAAGTGCATTTTCTGCAACAATTGTTTCATCATTTTTATAGATATTAATTAATAAATAAATCGATCTTAAAAAATTGTTTTGTATTCTTCAATACCCAATTAATATACAAAAAAAACCAGACCGATTAGATTATTTTTTCTTTAAAAAAAAATCGCGAAAAACAGCGATTTTTCGGGCTGTCACACTGTAAAGCTCCCTTAACGAATGGTCACATTTAATTAGAAAAATGAAAAATTTATTATTCCAACGACTCGCGCAGTATTTCTAGGTTTGATATTTGGCAATATTGGTTCTATCTCCGTCTCTCTTTACTAAACCAGGCGAGTTTAACCTCCATGCTTTTCAGCGTCGATCTGTCAAAACAATGTCAGGTGCGGGAAATATAAAGCGTTGTATTCGGGCCACGGTATAAAGCGTGGAAAATTTGTATCGGCGAAATATGTCGGTTAAAAATGAAATATGTGGGGAAATTCGAATGAGTGAGATGAGGTTAGGACTACAGTCAGCTGCTGCCTTGCTGTCACGTCTCTTTGTCGTAGCAGATGGTAATAAATCCAATACCGGAAGTTCAAATTAAACTTGATATTACATCAAAATTAGGTCAATAAGCGTATTTTTTCCGAGAGCGCTGGATTATTACAAGTGTCGAGTATGTAAATCTGATTATTTTTAAGGATCTGACGGATTCCCACTATTATATACACTTTTGTAGCGACCGGAAATTAGGGTTTTTGTATGTCGTCTCGGAATTCCTTCACAAAAATACACAACTTTAATATTTTTTTTCTCTGTAATTAGGTCGATAAACAAGTCTGAAATTTTACAGAGACGATTATGAATATATGTAGCGAAGCTCAAAAAAAATTTATGAAAATCCTATGGATTAAAGGCTGGCGATAGGACTACTACAGTATTTTTCCTTACTGCTGGGGTGATTGCACGAAAACTATTCAACCGATTTTGATGAAATTTGTCACACGTCTTCCTTGTACCATTAGTTTGTGGGTGAACTAAATAAATTCCAAAATAAAACGTACGTTTGCCCTTAAATATAGCACACATTTCATGAAGAATCGCGAAATTGACTTTATTAAGGGGTTACACTAAGTTGGCAGCACCAAATTGGAATTTCGGAGGCTCCTACCTCTGCAGAAGGTTCGCTGTATGGTCCGGGCATCGTTGATTCCATTTAGAGGTAATAAATTCCATTTTATCTACGTATATACCTGACGTGAATCTTCAAACACGTTTTTCTCGGAATTGCTTTTTCAGAATCGGCGACCAAAATATCTCAAAGACAACTAAACCGATCTGCTTCAAATTTCACAGATATTTTTGGTATGTCAAAAGAGAGTCCTTAAGGATTTTTTTTTCAATGCATACTTTTTTTATATCAAGGAAAATAGAGTGTTTTTTTTCACCGAAATTTCCACGATCACTTTCGACCGGCGACCATTTTTTTTTAAATCATTATTTTATTGAATCCTCCGATTAAAGACTAGATAATACGGTACAAAAACTAAATTCATTTGGTTTTTTTTATTTCAGATGATTTGTTCCCGAGCAGGAGTGGTCACCGCGAAGGACCTTTTTTGCACTGTCTGTGCAATTTACTGTATCTCCGTCGTTTATAAATATTTGCCAATAAAAAATTGTCAAAGGTACTTGAAATGATATCCTTTACTATAAAAAAAAGTTAAAAGCCTGCAGCCATTGCCCAAAGAAAAATCACGAAAACACCTCTTTTTCCGGCCGCGAACTAAGTGGAACCCCTTAAGCTGTCATCTTGTGAATTTTGCAAATATTTCCAAAATCCGGCTTCAGCGACAGCGTATGGGTGTTATCTTTAAGAATCATTTCGATTTTTTTGTTCCGGACAATTACTTCGCGAGAGAGAACTCCAGCGGTGCGTAAGCTTTTTGAACGACTTCCTCTAAACATCGATTTACACGACTGGCAATACGCATTTAAAAAATAATCATAAAATATTTTTGCATTCTTAAAATATCAAATAAAAAATCCACAAAGTTACTAATTTCCATGAGTATTCTTTACATGAAAAAAAAAATCGCGAAAAAACTCTTGCCCCTTAATTTTTTTACCTTCCAAATGGTCTTGCCCCCTTAAGTGTCGCGAGCTCGCATTTAAGGAAATACAAATTGTGGGGGCAAAATGTTGCGAGTAAAAGTTGTTACGTTTGGAGGGGAGAAAAACATAGCAATGTCAATTTGACCTTGGGAATAACCGCCGGAAACGTATGAAGGTCAACTTATAGTTTTTAATTTGAGGCTGTTTTTTATTGTATACTTTTGTAGCTTAGCTTGAATGGTTTTTACAACGCTATGGATAAGTACTTTTTTCATCGAGCATTTTCGCAGTTATGTCAAGGTCACGGTTATCCGGTTTGTTTTAAGACGAGACTCTACTGTGATGGGTAAAAAAGTCTTTTTTTTTTGCTTTTTTCAGAGCATACATATTCATAAATACAAGGGAAAAAATCGAAGTAAAATATCAAAGGTTCGCCAAGTTACAGACGATTTAGGGATTTTCATTTGAAAAACCCCAAAACTTTCGTAATTTGAGTAGCTGTCGTTGGCCGTTTTTTAAATTTAGTTTCTTTTTTCAAGCCTCGAATATAAGTGAAAATTTCGCCGAAATTACGCCTTGTTTTTTAGCAGCTGCCATTTTGTGAAATTTTTGTTTTTTTTTCGGAAAATGGCTGGATAAAACGAGAACTACATTTATATAGATTGTAAAATTAATTTACTTATATTTTTCGGGCTGACGATCGCCAAGTCATCGATCCGGCCGTTCGACAACATTTTTTTTGCAGAGGCCTCAACAACGTTCTTAATTTTTTATTTTTTTTAATAAAAATGTACACGAAATACGTTCAATGTATGGTTATGAACATACTTTTATTCCAAATCTCAAATAAATCATCTAGTAGGCAAAAAAAATATGAAAAAGCCACTTTTTTCGGCTTGTCACAGTAGTGTCATCCCTTAACCAAGAAGAAGAAAAGGGGCTTAAAAAATAAGCGTTCTCACTTTTTCAAATAAGTTGACCTTGAAATAGTTTGGAGCCACTAAATGAAAAAAGAGAATGAACCTGATGGAGGGTAGATCTTCATACACTGTCGAAATTTTGTTTGTAACTTTCAAGTCTCATAACCAAAAAAGTACTCGATAAAAAAAGACTTATCTATAGTGTTTTGAAAAGCTTTCGAGCTAAGCTATAAGAATATACCCTAAAAAATAAGGGTACCCATAAAAA
>OY723393.1:37635335-37650335 GCA_963210295.1 Ophion ellenae
AGTTTGGAAGGACGAGATTGAATCCAACAGGATCGGGTGGTTTTATCGTTTACGAACCGGAATCACATTCGAGTATCGATGCCGTGCAAAGCAAGGATCTCAGGGTCGCGTTAAAACTCCCTCAGGACTACCTGACACTGGAGAAGCCTTGAGCCAAACGGGAGGGAAGAGTGAAAAATCGACGTATCCGGTGTCGGTATATTTTTAGGAATTGATAAATGTGGATGAAGGCGTTGGCAAGGCTCGAGGTAGCAGGGTTGCGAAATTTGTAATGAAAAAGTAATGCATTATTCATTCTTTTTTTAATGGATAATGAAAAAAATTTCATTACCTATTACATTACATTCAGTAATGTTAAAAAAATCCATTACTCATTACATTATATTCTATAATGTAAACAATTTCCGTTACTCATTACATCGGATTTTGCAATGTAGAAAATGTCTATTATTCATTACATTGTATTTTGTATTGTAAACAAATTCCATTACTCATTACATTGGAATTTGTAATGTAAACAAAATTCCATTACTCATTACATTACATTTTGTAATGTGAAACATTTTCATTGCAAAATGCAAGGTAATTTGTAATGACAAAAAATTTCATTACACGTTACATTATAATGGGTAATGAACATTTTTTACATTACAAAATTCAATGCCATGAGTAATGGAATTTGTTCACATTACTAATGCAATGTAAAAAATCTCAATTACTCATTACAAGGTAATGGGGATTATTATTCGTTTCCCATCGGGTCAGATCGACCCAGTGCAAAAACCGCTGCCCCGAATGGGAAACGAATAATAATCCTCATTGCATTGTAATGAGTAATGGAATTTTTTTACATTACATTGCATTAGTCATGCGAAAACATTCCATTGCACATTACTTTATATTTGTAATGTAAAAAAATTCCATTGCTCATTACATTACATTTTGTAATGTTAAAGAAAATCCATTAATCATTACATTACATTTTGTAATGTAAGGAAAATCCATTACTCGCTACATTGGACTTTGTAATGAAACAAAATTCCATTACCCATTACAATGTAATGGGTAATGGATAAAATGAAAAAAATGGTGGAAATAAAGTCGTCGGAAAGTCTACTCGTAGTAGCCTAAAATTAATAATAAATGCTCTAAAAATTGGTGTAAATGAAGGTGTCGAAAAGTCTACTCAGTAGTAGCCTTAAATTGATAATAAAAGTCCTAAAACTTTCTAGGATTTCTAGGATTTGATAGATGTGGATAGAGGCGTTGAAAAGGCTACTCGCAAGGAACATCCCTCAGGTGACAACCTTCAATTTTGTTGAAATTTGGATATGTTATAAAGCACCGAAAAGTAAGCGATACTTTTTTTTAACGGCGGAAAAACGTTTTTAAGGGCTGAAAAGAACCCTCGAAAATAGGGGTGTTTTTCGTTTTAAGTCGATAACGTTATCGTTCTTATCCCCAATGTATAGTGCACAAAAAAATAAAGATTGTTGCTATTTGAAATTTTTAAATATCTCGTACCGTTAGAACGCTATCGACGAAAAACGAAAAACATCCCCATTTTTGAGGGTGCGTTTCAGCCCTTGAAGCCGTTTTTCCGCCGATAAAAAAAATACGTATCGCTTACTTTTCGGTGCTTTACAACATATCCAAATTTCAACAAAATCGAAGGATGTCACCTGAAGGATGTTCCTTGTCGGTAGTAGCTTTTCTACCACCTTTATCCACACCTATTTTAAGGATTTTTAGGATTAGCGTTAGGCTACTACCGAGTAACCTTTCCAAGTACCCTCATCCCCACCTACTTTGAAGATTTTTATTGTTATTTTTAGGCTACTGCCGAGTAGAATGTCCAACACCTTTATCCACCCCATTTTAAGGATTTTTAGGATTTGATAGGTGTGCCACTACCGAGTAGCCTTTCATCTGCACCAATTTTTAGGACTTTCATTATCAATTTTAGGCTACTACTGAGTAGACTTTTCGACACCTTCATCCACGCCATTTTTAGCATTTGGTAGGTGTACATGAAGGTGTTGGAAAGGCTACTCAGTAGTAGCCTAAAATTGATAATAAAAGTTCTAAAAATTGGTGTAGATGAAAGGCTACTTGGTAGTAGCACACCGATCAAATCCTAAAAACCCTTAAAATGGGATGGATAAAGGTGTTGGACATTCTACTCGGCAGTAGCCTGAAAATAAAAATAAAACTCCTGAACGTAAGTGTAGATTAGGGTACTTGGAAAGACTACTCGGTAGTAGCCTAAAACTAATCCTAAAAATCCTCAAAATAGGTGTGGATGAAGGTGTTGGAAGAGCTACTACCGAGTAGCCTTTCCAACGCCTTTATCCACATCTATCAAATCCTAGAAATCCTAAAAATGGTGTAGTTGAAGGGGTTGGAAAAACTACTCGGTAGTAGCCTTTCCAACACCTTCATCCACACTTGTCAAATCCTATAAATATGATTCATGAACTACTCCAATCATTAGCTAGCGTACCTTCAGCTTCCCATCTCCCCGGACGTTCCACCCTGCCCAAGGCGAAAAATCGGGAAAAGCGTATCGCACTCTCTAAATATACATAAGAGATTGCCAGGCTCCGTGCACCGCTCCCAGTATCGGATTTTCCCAGCTATCAGCCGCCTTTCCTCCGCTTGCAAACTTTGCTGAGTGAGTCTCACTCTCCCGGCTGTGCACTCTTTTGGAACGTACAAGTTGGTCGCGCGATGTGCCCCCCCCAGAGAAAGAGACAAGTAGGGAGAAGAGATGCCATGAACTGGCGTGCAAAGTGGAGACTTTGCATGTTTCACGATGAAAATAACACTTGGCTTTCCCGTTGGGAGGATGCGAATGGCCGGTATAACAAGCAGTGAGAATTCTCGGATGAGAAGTATCGTGGAACGAAGTTGGTGCAATTCATATATGTATACCGGGTGAGTCAATCGAAAAAAAGGCAACTCGAAGACTCCAATAAATATTGATTTTTGAGGTAAAAGTCACTGCCATAATTTCGAGAGCTCGCCAGGACCTACATTTCGATTGGCTGTTTTTTTCTCTGTTTTTAAATGGAAGCGTCACGGTGATTTCAAGGTCAATTCCACTCCAATAAATGGTAACCTCAATTTTTAAGCGCTTCTGTAGCTTATTTTCTTCAAGGTCAACGCTTGAATGTCGACACGACTTTAAGAAATGGAAACGTCCATTCGAAAACCTCCACTGTCGTTTCTTTTTTTCAAGGTCAACCCTTCGAGGTCAGTTCCACGCCAAAAATGGAAACCTCCATTTTTACCGTCGCGATCGCTTCTTTTTTTCAAGGTCAACTCTTCGAGGTCAATTCCACGCCAAAAACGGAAACCCCTATTTTTTACCGCCGCTATCGATTTGTTTCTTCAAGGTCAATTTTGTAAGGTCAACTCAACTCTAACGAAGGCAACCTCTATTTTTGAACCTCCTCTATCGTTCATTCTCTTTGAGATCAACTCCAATAAAAATGAAAACGTCTACTTTCAAGCCACCTCCATGGCTCCTTTTCTTCAAGGTCAACTATATTCAAAACGGAAACCTCTATTTTTTAACCTCCTCTATCGCTTCTTCTCTCCAAGATCAACTCTTCAAGGTCGACCCCATTCTAAAAATCGAAACCTCTTTTTTGAAGCCTCCTATAGAACTTCTTCTCTCTAAGATCAACTCTTCAAGGTCGACCCCATTCTAAAAATCGAAACCTCTTTTTTGAAGTCTCCTCTTGAACTTCTTCTCTTCAAGGTCAACATTTCCAGGTGATCTCCACTCAAAAAATAAAAACGTCTGTCTTTGAATCTCTTCTGTTATTCAAGGTCAACTCCACAACAAAGGGAACCACAACTCTCAACAGTTCGAACAAAACAGTTTTGTTTCAAGAAAAGAACCACCACCGGGTGTCTAAAAATCCATAGGCCCATTATTTTGGTGGATTTGACCTTGAAATACTTTTTACGCCTCCCTGAAGAAAAAAATAATTTCAAGGTCAACTCCACTAGAATGACGACGTCAATTACCCGTCACATGACCTTGGGATACCATTGCCACGGTCTAAAATGAATAAACCTGAAATTAGCGCCAGGGGAGAAGCAATCGTGCTATTTCCGGAAGCAAATGATAATTTCTATTGGATAACGTGTTTGGAATATTAGCCATTGAGGGCACAAGAATTTCCGAACGACCGGACGAGCCCTTTGGAGCGTCTCGTTTGCAGGTATCCAATTTTCGGTGACCCACCCTGTACACAGGTAGGGTCGCGTAATACACGGAAGAGAGGGTATGGGGAAATCTTCGCTGACTACTCTCGAGGCAAAGAGGTCGAGGTTGTACAGCGAGCGAACGATCGAGAAAGCTCGTGGTAGGTCGCCGACGCTATCCAGCTTGGGAGGAACGCTTACCCGGCCATTAGACGACCAATTTACATATTCCATTGCCAGGCTCTCTACGGGCTCCGGCACACTCCACCACCGACCTCGCATAGCCTCGAGACCTCGCGGGTTCTGTTATTCGTGTAACTTCACCCTTCAAAGTGCCCCTAATATTACGCTCGAGCCATTCATGAAACTTGCCGATGCTTCCAGCATATACAGCCGCGCTTTTCCAACAGGTAAAAAGCTTAAAAAGCTCTCTCTTTGGCTCTCTCTCTCTCTCTCTCTCTCTCTCTCTCTCTCTCTGTTTCTCTCTCTCTCTCTCTCTCTCTCTCTCTCTCTCTCTCTCTCTCTCTGTTTCTCTCCCCCCCCCCTCTCTCTCTGTCTGTCTTTCTCTGTGATGGACCATTGGGAGATGGCACGTACCTAGTTGGTGGAAAATCGTCGGACGAACATAGGCCGAGATCATCCGTCAGGATGAGGTTCGTCTCCAAACTCCCGTGATGTACTTGAGATCATCCCTCGTTGCCGTTTTCTCTCCTCCGGTCGCTCAACCGGCTGATTAGCCGGCGAGAAAAGTATTTCGGAACGTCTGATTCATAAATCATCAAAGAGCATCGACCAGGAGGAACTTAAGGAGGTTGGAGCGTCAGCCACAATACGAGATTGATGTTGAAAAAAATAGTTGTTATTTTATAGACTATACTGAGTCTTCACGAATTTTTCGAAATTTGTTCACCACACAAGACCAGAGATATAAAATAGTTTAATGCATGTGGTTACGGGGACGTACGCAAACGACATAACGCAATATTGGGGGCGGGGTCCGAACAGGCGTTACGGTCTACGCACGTGGAGGCGGGGTCAAGGTTTGCGTTACGTCACGATTTGAGAACTGTCAGAATTAGCCAAATTTCTGCATGTTCAAGTTTTGAATTTAAAACTTGCTCGCAATTTTACCGCGGAAAGTTGACAGCTTTCCATACGAAATGTCCGGCAAGGGGGGAAGGGACTGTGCACGAACTTGCACCGTAGCTTTCCCCCTTTCACCAAGCAAAATTAGAAAAACATTTTTTTTTGTTTTTTATAGGTCTTGAAAGTGCATATATTCAAACATATGTTGGCGACATTTTTAGTCACAAGTCCGAAAATTGACGGAGTTACAGTCACCTTATTGAGAGCAGGTAGCGCAACCGGTTAGTAGTACCCTCAATCTCTTATTATTTTGTGAAACATAATGAAGACGAAGAACCGTCATATCGCCCGCGACTAGATACTTTAATTTAAGTATCAATGTTCTAGAAAAAACAATTTTATGTCAAGAAAAACGGAACGAAAACTTTGAACGCGATTTTCTCGAAACTCCTTTTTTCGAACTTGTCCCAGCGAATACTCAAAATATCAACCGATTTTCAATTTTTTTGAAACATTTTTATAATCGCAGTGACTAGGGTTGTACGTAGCCGATTTTTTTTACATTTTGATCATTACTATTATTAAAGACTGCTTGAATACGAAAAGACCTTAAAAATACAAAAAATGTCCAAAATGTCAGCATTTTGTAAAAAAAAAAAACGAACATAAAAAAACGGCTGCGCATAACGATAGCTAAATTTGTATAGATATAGATAAATGGGTGACTTTTTATTTACAGATAACGTATCATAAAGATAGCGATGGGACAATGAAGATACATTTTTTTCCGTCCTCAAAACAAGACATATATCTCGGTTAATTTAAAAGATTTTTCCATAAAAATTGGTAAAAAAATAGATGAATATATACTTCATAAAATGAGTATAAACCCGATCCTTTCATAATTAGTTATGTCTATGAAAAAAAATCGCAATTATTGACGACAAAGTACCCGTTACGTAACGAAACCGGGGGTCCGGCCAGGCGTTACGGTCACGGTTCGTAGGGGGGGGATTGGGGAATTTAGCGTAACGTAATTTGTGTACGCCCCCTAAATGGGGAAGACGTTCACGGTACGGGTGCTGTCATTTTGTGGGCTATTTAGCACCAAGATAAACCATTTCTCACAACAGCGTAACGCAGGCTCAAACTTTGTAAACATATAGAAAAAAAATCCCATCTTGCCGATCATAAACCATATGCAGGGTGTCCTCTTATGAATTGATAATCCTGGAACTCTCGATAAGTCAGATCATGTCCTACTATATACTGGAATTTCAGTTTAGCAAAAGTCTCACGGTTTTCGAGATTTTGCGCTTTATGTTATTTTTCGAAAAAAATCATTTGCTTTTGGTTTTTCGCATGGCATTTCTACAAATGATATGAATCGACAATAACTAAGCAACTTTTCAAGCAATTGGCACGATATGCATAGTATATTTTGTTTACACCGCAGGCTATCAAAGTCAGATGTTCGAATTGGTTTGTATGAAAATTCTGCATGAGATCTTTTTTCATAGAGTTTCCTTAACATTTAAGGTTAAAAAAAGGACTTTTATAGATAAAACAAATTATGAAGAGTATTTTTTTTATCGGGGTACAAAAAGTTATCATTTGTAGAAATGGCATGTGAAAAACCAGAAGCAGATGAATTTCATCTCGAAAACCGTAAGACTTTTAGTGAACTGGAATTCCAGCATATAGCAGGACGTGATCTGACCTACCGAGAGTTGCAGGATTATCCATTCATAACAGGATACCCTGTATATTCGATATTGAACCATCAAGGTTTCATGAAAGATTATGAATATTGGCTGGCAGGTGAGGAGCATTGCTGCCAACCTCACCCACGATGTTGCCGTATTTAATATCAATTAATTAATAACAATAACTAATTACTAATAACAATAATTAATACAATACAATACAATAATACAATAATTAAGACAATTAATACAATAACTAATAACAATAATTAATACAATAACTATTAACAATAATTAATAAAAAAGCAACGTTTAATATCAAAGAATGGTAATAATAAGTAATTCTGTGACATAAATAAAATAAGCATAATCACAAATGACTCAAAATTTCATTTTGAGTTGTATAAAACATTTGCTGATACAATTTTTTCATAATAATCATCGATAATGTTATACTTTTTAAAGTTGATAGTAACACGAAAGTTTTTCTTATTTACGTAAAACAAATATGAAAATGCATAATTTTGCCCTTTAATTATATGTATTTTATGAAAAATTAGCATCTACAGAATAAATCGGACTCGTATGCATTTTTTCGAGATTCATTGAACAAAAAATTCATAAACCGTCATTTGACTCAACTTGACCGATCTAACCTCCTTAAGGGGCCTTCTCACTTTAGACGCTACAAAAAGGATATTTTCATGAATTTTTTTGATAGGTTTATATTATAGATATTGATATAAAAGTTGGTACACTTAATAAATACACTTTCGAAATACTTTTTTTTAAGGTTTATTTAATTAAGTCACTATTTATAGACAAAAATGGTATAAAAAATGTCCTAAAAAATTGTAGTTCTGCGCAGTTGATAACATTTCGGAGATGGATCATCCGAAACAGAAAAGTCAAACGCTTATAGATTCAGTATGTTAATGGCTATAGTGCATATCATACGATTTTTGATATATGCAAAAACAACAAAATATCGGACGTTTTTCGAAAAAACAAAATAAACGTGTTTTTTCCACCGTTTTTGCCAAAAAAAGAAAATATATTTTTTTAGAAATCCTTGATATGCGCTATAGCTATAGTTGTAAAGAATATGTGGTTAAAATTTCATAAGGATCGGTTTAGTAGTTTCGTAGATTTTATCAATAAGCCGTCGAAAAACGTTGTTTCGAGAAAAACGCGTTTAAAGTTTGTTTGGGTTACATAAATACATAAAAAAATGTTGAATGTATTTCGAAAGTGTATTTATTAAGTGTAAAAACTTTAATATCAATATCTATACTATAAACCTATCAAAAAATCATGAAAATAGCCTTTTTAGCGTCTACAGTGTGAAGACCCTTTCAACCATGGTGGAGGTAAGTGCGCGTTGGCCTGGTTTTTTAAGGCGTTACCCCCACTTGTAGCGCAAAAAAGGCCTTTTTCATTAATTTTTATAAAGAAAACTACAAAACTTTTTTAATCGATCAATATACCATCTTAAAGAACACATCTTGAAGAACTTTCAGTAATTTTTTTATTGAAAAATATTACATTGTTTAGTGGCAAATGGCCGTCAATGAAATAATGTTTTTATATACACGGTTTGCGGTGACCAACATTGCGGCGAAGTGGATCATCTGAAAAAAAAATGCGGATGGATTTAGTCAAATATAAGTATAAACTAGTCTTTAATCGAAGGATTTTGAAAAATATTCATTTTTCACAAAATGGCGAACAGTCAAAGTTAATGGTTCGATTCTAACGAAAAAAACGGCCGTTTTTTGGCTATAAAACGGCCATTTTTTCGAAAAAAAAAAATCGAACGATCAAAGACAACATTTTTATGTATTAAATAAGCCTGCAAAATTTCAAGAATCTCGGTTCATTAGTGTTCGAGTAATCTTGGTCACCGACTTCAGGAATGCCATTTTGAGAAAAACGCGTTTAAAGTTTCTCTTTCAACGCTCTTTCAACGCGGATTCTTCTCTTTCAACGCTCATATCTCAGTCAATTTTGTTCGGATCGACTTGAAATTTTCAGGATATATTCTCAGATACTTATACTTCAAAAAAATGCAATAAAAAAAATCGATTTTTTCAAAATCGCAAGTGGGGGTAACCCCTTAAGATGCTGCTTGGAGCCCAAAAAACAGGTCGATTTTCGAGATTTTTATCTGATGAGAATATTAGGATGACGAAGTCGGGATTTTACACACTGTTGACACATAGTCTTGTCAAGATTGAGGATTTTTTAAATCGGAAAATATTGATAAACCATGGAGCCACAATTATTTTAACAACGTGCTGCCCTTGCTGGATGATCAATTGGTGGAGGTGCGCTAGCAACTAGGGTCGTCTAAAATTATAAATGTAAAATGTAAAAATTAACTTTTAGTATAACAATTGAATATTTAAACAATACGAAAATAGCAAGTCGAAGAAAAAAAAGTTTGATTTTCGTCGAAAAAAACAACTTTAATGATTTGTTATTAAGAAATAGATAAACATGTCAAAAAATCATCCAGAGAGTTCTTCTGATTTGACCGCCAGATGGCGCTTTTTCACACTTCAAACAGATATTACCGACCGACCTGTGGCCGGGTGAGGCGGTGAAAAATCAATGTTCTCCGATCCGGCTCGTGGGAAAAACAGATACCCACGTTGTTACCCATGCACGGACAGGAATATTCCTACCTTATTCTGAAACGATCATTGGACGAAAAATGTATTCAGCAGAAGGTATTAGACCTCAACTGATTAATTAGGTAACTAACAATTCGTACGCACGGAAGTTAAACAGCCCAATGGGACTTGGAACTCAACGCCATCTTTGATACTTTTACTAATAACAAACAAATGTTTAATGTAAAAAACCAGTCGGTTACCGGAACTCTGCAGAATCTTTCATATAGTGATATTTTTAGGGGCTTTCATATTGAGATAAAATCTCGCCATCGGAATTGTAAATTATTTTATTGAGTTATTTATGCTGAAAAAAAATAAATCCATTGACACTGCGAAAAAACAACCAAAAGAATTGGTACTATTAATAGCTGAGAAGATCATAACAGATTAGTGGAACTTTTTGGAATATGGCAGATTTTTAATTGTTCAATTTCTTAGTACAAAACAATATTAAATAATAATGATTAAATATCGGCCAAAATAAAGTACGCCGTTGAGCCCCTCACGTTGTAAGGTCCTTCACGAGATGGTTTGTAACTTCTTAAGGGGTTACCCCCACTTGCGATTTTGAAAAAATCGATTTTTTTTTATTGCATTTTTTTGAAGTATAAGTATCTGAGAATATGTCCTGAAAATTTCGAGTTGATCCGAACAAAATTGCCTGAGATATGAGCGTTGAAAGAGCGTTGAAAGAGAAACTTTAAACGCGTTCTTCTCAAAATGGCATTTCTGAAGTCGGTGACCAAGATTACTCGAACACTAATGAACCGATCTTCTTGAAATTTTGCAGGCTTATTTAATACATAAAAATGTAGTCTTTAATCGTTCGATTTAAAAAAAAAAAATGGCCGTTTTATAGCCAAAAAACGGCCGTTTTTTTTTTGTTAAAATCGAACCATTAACTTTGACTGTCCGCCATTTTGTGAAAAATGAATATTTTTGAAAATCCTTCGATTAAAGACTAGTTTATACTTATATTTGACTAAATCCATCCGCATTTTTTTTTCAGATGATCCACTTCGCCGCAATGTTGGTCACCGCAAACCGTGTATATAAAAACATTATTTCATTGACGGCCATTTGCCACTAAACAATGTAATATTTTTCAATAAAAAAATTACTGAAAGTTCTTCAAGATGTGTTCTTCAAGATGGTATATTGATTGATTAAAAAAGTTTTGTAGTTTTCTTTAAAAAAAATCATGAAAAAGGCCTTTTTTGCGCTACAAGTGGGGGTAACGCCTTAAAGTCGATGCGGAAGATTTCTCGGAAACGGCTGAACCGATCAGTCTCAAATTTTAACATAATCTTTTCAAGTATATTTTTCAGTAAATAATCGAAGGTTTTTTCTCACCGATGAATATTTTCCATTTTATAAACAATTTAAGGCCTACATTTTTGTCAAAAATCGATTTTTCTTTTAGAAGCCGCCATTTTGTCAAAAAAAATTATTTTGCTTATTCCTTCGATCAATTACAAGGTAATCCATTATATGAACGAAATATTTTTGGTTTTTTCATTTTGGATGGTCCAGTCCAGAGATATCGTGCTCACCGCGAGACGCCTTTTTTTAGAGGTGCTCCCGGAGATCAGCTATAGCAGCTTTAAAAATAATGATTTTTGCAAACAAAAAATGTTAAAATACAGTTAAAAGTTATCATAATATGTGCACAAATTTTTACGTTAATAGATTTAAAGGTCTTCTCAAGAAAAATTCTTGAAAAATCGATCGTTTTGGGCCTCCCGACTGTATATAAGCCCTCAAGGGCCACCCTTACGCATTCCCACGATCAAAGAATTTTTTTACGGCCAAAGCTTTTCATCCCAGACGCTAATATAATTGCACTGTGCCCCGCATAAATATCCTACAGCTGAATAGCCTATTGAAACCTCGCAACAAAATGGTTGCGAGTGAAAAAAGGCCACTTAACAAATTTGGCAACATCAATATCCACCCGCGAGCTCGAAGCTATTTATCGTCAATAATTTCAATTGGACTTCACGCGGACCGATATAATCGCAATACACGGAGCAATATATAGAGTCCCGATACAGAACGCATCGTAGTGAGAACACGCATCAAAATTTCTGTTTGATTATAGCCGGGATTAAGGGATGTTTGCACGCCTCTTCGAAAAGCACACAAACTGGGGATCAATTCGTTGTTAACAAATTCGCGCACGTTTCCAATCAGCGCGACGGTTTATCTTGGCATGAATGTTCGAATATGCAGAACTATAATGCCTATACGATCGGCACGAAGTATTTATCGAATGTATAATCAATAATGATTTTTTTGTTTCATTCCCAATGTTGCTCGGTCTGCCCTTTTCGGTTTGTGCGATCCCTTCTAGGGCACCAGGAAGGTTCGAAATTGCGAAAATTGCAAAAAAATATTTTTTTTCGTACTCATTAGAGAATCAATCAAATTAATCAGTTTTGAAGAAATAAAAATTTCCGTTATTTATTTCCCAATCAATAAGATCGGCGATCGAACGTACTGAGGCGGGTTGTCAAACCCGATACGTACGTCAAAAACGTGAAAAAGAAATATTTAAAAAAATCCTCGAATGATCCAACGATCCGTTCTTTACCAGAATATTTTTGAAAATAAATGCGTGATTCCTAAAACCAAACGTCAAAAGCTCGAAACTTTTCCAGGGGGCCGGGTTAAAATTCCGAACTTTCAATGATCGGAATACTCAAGCTCCGAAAGAATACTACCCCGAAAAAATTTTACACGAAAGTACAAAACTCCGAAAATCTGAACACTGTCCAAATAATTCGGCTACAGAAGTTTTAAAAGTTTCAAACCATTAAGGCGTTACCCCCACTTGTAGCGCAAAAAAAGGCCTTTTTCATGAATTTTTTAAAAGAAAACTACAAAACTTTTTTGATCGATCAATATTCCATCTTAAAGAACACATCTTGAAGAGCTTTCAGTAATTTTTTTATTGAAAAATATTACATTGTTTAGTGGCAAATGGCCGTCAATGAAATAATGTTTTTATATACACGGTTTGCGGTGACCAACATTGCGGCGAAGTGGATCATCTGAAAAAAAAATGCGGATGGATTTAGTCAAATATAAGTACAAACTAGTCTTTAATCGAAGGATTTTAAAAAATATTCATTTTTCACAAAATGGCGGACAGTCAAAGTTAATGGTTCGATTTTAACGAAAAAAAACGGCCGTTTTTTGGCTATAAAACGGCCATTTTTTTCGAAAAAAAAAATCGAACGATTAAAGACTACATTTTTATGTATTAAATAAGCCTGCAAAATTTCAAGAAGATCGGTTCATTAGTGTTCGAGTAATCTTGGTCACCGACTTCAGAAATGCCATTTTGAGAAAAACGCGTTTAAAGTTTCTCTTTCAACGCTCTTTCAACGCGGATTCTTCTCTTTCAACGCTCATATCACAGTCAATTTTGTTCGGATCGACTTGAAATTTTCAGGACATATTCTCAGATACTTATACTTCAAAAAAATGCAATAAAAAAAATCGATTTTTTCAAAATCGCAAGTGGGGGTAACCCTTCAACAATTTTTTTTCGGATGAAAAAGTGATGCACTCATAAAATTAATTACCCATCTATTTAATATGAATATCAAGCTGTTAGAAAATATATATTTTTTTCTCGGTGTACAAAATGGCTGACCACTAATATTTTCTTTTGTTATCTTTTTTTAGGCGCTCCGCGGCGTGACGTTTAGCATCCACAATTTTTGACCTAGAACAAAAAGCAAAAATTCTCGTCAACCTACATTAGAATACCTAGAGAAGTACGTACGGAATTTAAAAAATTTTGTTTTATTCAAAAGTTGTACACCGAAGAAAAAAATTCGTCCATCCATGCAAAATTCAGTTGGTTTAACAAAATTGTATCTTTAAATACGTTCAACTTGATTTTTGATTGGCATAACAAAACAGCATAGTTGGGCAGTAACCAAAGATACATTTAAATTATCTGCTTATTTAGCATGTCTGAGCAACTGTTGAAACGACAAAATTTCGAGACAACAAAATTCATTTTGCGCAATCAATTATTCTTTTTTCTCAGTGTAGGTATTTGAATGTTGTTGTAGTTATAGGAATGAATTTTCAGTGAAACATTTCGTATAAAATACAAAGAAAAGTTTTAAACATTTCGTATAAATGAAATGAATGTTATTGTAGTTATAGGAATGAATTTTCAGTGAAACATTTGGTATAAAATTAAAAAAAAGTTTAGAACATTTCGTATAAATAAAATGAAAAGTTTTCGATTAATCAGAAATTCCGTACATAGTTCTCTGCGAAATGCAATAAGGAACACAACTTTTAAATTTAAAGTAAATCGAGTGAAAATTGTTAAAGTCATTTGTCATGCCAATTGGAAAAAAGCTGTTTCGAGAAATACGCCTTCAAAGTTTTACATGTGCCCCTGGCCGTGCCAGAGGTCGGTGAAAAAAAAAATTCTTGCTATAAATCGAATAGTCACTTATTCTTAAGACGATAAAGCACCGTTTTAGCGAAAAAATCGTTGTTTTGAAAATTCAACTCTCGCCTTACCCCTTAAGAAGTGATTTTACGTCAATTTTGAATTTTGTCTAGACAATGCTATACGTTCTACATAATTTGCAGTCAACTGGGCAGACTTTCGCTGGCCTGATCTTTCCGAAATTTGTAATTTCCAAACATTAAAATTAGGAATTTTAAACCGTCGGAGCATACAAAGTACGGAATTTTAACCCGGCCCCATCTTGGATTTCGGAATATTAAAATTCGAAATTTTAAACCGTCGGAGCATTTAAAGTTCGGTATTTCAACCCGGCTCCCAGCTATTCTAAAACCCCAAAAAAAAGAAATCTCCGCTACCGACCGTCCGAACCTCCCCTTCCGCATGAACACCTCCCTATTTGCAGCAGCGAACAAATTTCCGCCACTCGCGACACGTTTCTCCCTCGACCGCATCCACACTTCCGGAATAAATCGCGAGAAAAAATACTTGATCCCCCTTTTTCTGCTTTTCTCCGACAACGGGTCACGTCAGAGTAATTCTCCAACTCAATTTCGACCATCAATGGTGTTTAAAAATGAACGCGCAAAGGGCAGTTTCGATGAGGAAAAGAGGCTTCATTATTCATCGATGCTTCGTTTTACGTTTGCACGGACGAGTATGCTTACGTTAGCTCTCTCTCTCTCTCTCTCTCTCTCTCTCTCTCTCTCTCTCACACACACACACACACACACACACACACACACATGTTTCGTCAGCACACGCATGTAGCAATTTGTTCTGTGAGACGACACACACACACACACACACA
>OY723393.1:37652835-37680335 GCA_963210295.1 Ophion ellenae
CAGAAATGTCACTTATGGCGTTAGAGCGGGACTCTTTCAACTTATCGTCATTTGGGATGCTACCTTTTAAGGGGCCAGTCCACTTTGAAGACACGAAAAAAGGCTATTTTCGCGATTTTTTTTGACGATTCTATAAAAGATGAATATAAAAGTTGTTGGGCTTGATAAAAAAAAGTCTTGAAATACATTTTGAAAAAATTTCATTTATTTTTATTCATTTTTAAGTAAAAAATCTATAGTTTAACGTAACGCCACACAAATAGGTGGGCAAGGTAGCTCCATCACAACTTGGCAACGGCTTGTCTGAAACAACAAAAATCAAAGTCCGTTAGATTCAGTATATGACACCAGCTACAAAATGACCCTCGGATATAAAGTTTTATCAAAAAATAAAAAAATGGCAGATGAAAAACGAAAAAAGTTTGGCAAAACGCGTTTTTTTTTGCAGTTTTTTGCAAAAAAAAAGAGTAAAAATCAAAATTTTAAAACCATCGAGGGTCATCTTGTCGCGAATCATGTTTACAATATGTGGTTCAAATTTCAAGAGAATCTGTTTATTAGTTTCAGAGATACGATGGAGCTAGATTTTCAAAACGTTGTTTCGAGAAAAACGCGTTTGAAGTTTATACTATGAGAAACTCTTATGTAAACTCATTCGGCAATTCCTGCACCGTACAAAATCCCTTCTGATTGCTCATCATCGTCGATTTCTTCACGTCTTGCTTGCTTTCGATTTTTTGAAATTTTCAAAGTGGACTGGCCCCTTAATTCGAGAAAACAGTCTACCCAACGCCATCTATTGCCAGCGGACGGTTTTACACGCAACCACCTGATACACACAACGAATCATTTGCACCGCGTTTTCGAGCATTTTTCAAGATGCAAAAAATCGTTATTTGCATCTTGAAATATATAATGAAATATATAATATGAGATTATTATAATACTATAAAGTATTGGAAAATGTGATTGATTTAAATAACATATATATATATTTTTAAATCTCTTCTTCTTTTCTATATATAAATAAAAGAATTATTTCTTTACTACATCGAAACGAATATGCCATGGGACGTAAGTTTTTTAAATTGATTTCAATATTAAATAAAAAGTGAGCATTAGAATGATCATCCACGATAATAGTAGAGAGGATATCAGATATCCAACGGAATATCCATGGAGAGAATATCAGATATTCAAGTCATAAAAACAGAGACTACACTTTGATCTTAGCCACATGCCAAGAAGCGATGCTCTTTAAAGTTTCTCCGGCGTTTAAGTAGATTTTCAGGTCGCGCTACGCTTACGAGAAACGGGCGCGCGTGCGGCCTCTAGCGGTTACTCGGAGAACTACGGGTTTCTTCACACCTATAATTTCGGTGGCGCTCGGCCATGATTTGGTTGAATTTTTTCAACCAAATGCGCAAGAAACAAATTTCATTTTCGCATAATCTTTCAACCAATTTTGACAACTGCTTAATATTTTTCAATCAAAATAAAATATTAATATTATAACGAATAATGTACTTGAAAATCAATATCGGATGTGGTGAAAAAAAATTAAATAACATATTTACTCAATAGAAATTTTATCTGATTCAAACGAACGGAATTCAATGTTTCTTGTGCACTCAAATCGACAATATTCATGTTGTGAATTGAAACGCTGTTTTTTGTTTGTTGCAGAAAATGCATTCAAAACTGTATAATTTGTTCGCGATAATTTTGTAGATAGTTTCAATAATATGTTGTTCTCGGCTAACAATATATCTTTTGAATTAAAAAAAAAAACTTTTCATTTCATCGTGTTATTAAAGTCAATAGCGTTTTGTTGCACTAATAAATCCGATTATTTACACCAACAATTTTACAATTGAATCAATAAAATTTAATTCAATAACACCAATGATACTGGATCAATGATTTTTTTCTCAGTGTGGTCATCTTCGGTTCACGATCGCATTTTTTAAATTGGATAAACCATTTGTTAATAACAATGACTTCAGCATACTGTTTTTCAAGAGAAAAATGAGGTTTTTTAGAGAAGCTGGCATTTTTCGTATTTTTGAAATTTCGAAAAGTGGATCGTGACCCATAGCCAGTTGGATATAATTGAAGGATTTTTTGTTTGTTTTAGTTTCAGATTGCATTCGAGCCTGGTAGAGATTCCGCCGTTCTGCGCCTCGCCACTGAAGGACTGCAACGCCAACTGCAGCACCACGAACACTTCGAAAGATTTTCTTCCGAAAAAATTACACTGTAACCACAAACATGTGTACAACGTGCTGGGAAAAAAATATTTTTTTCCAACCAATGTGTTACTAGAAACAAATGCATCATTCTGACCCTTGAAATTGGGCTTCCCGAGAGGGATACCCCGTTAAGGCGTTACCCCCACTTGTAGCGCAAAAAAAGGCCTTTTTCATGAATTTTTTTTAAAGAAAACTACAAAACTTTTTTAATCGATCAATATTCCATCTTAAGGAACACATCTTGAAGAACTTTCAGTAATTTTTTTATTGAAAAATATTACATTGTTTAGTGGCAAATGGCCGTCAATGAAATAATGTTTTTATATACACGTTTTGCGGTGACCAACATTGCGGCGAAGTGGATCATCTGAAGAAAAAAATGCGGATGGATTTAGTCAAATATAAGTATAAACTAGTCTTTAATCGAAGGATTTTGAAAAATATTCATTTTTCACAAAATGGCGGACAGTCAAAGTTAATGGTTCGATTTTAACGAAAAAAACGGCCGTTCTTTGGCTATAAAACGGCCATTTTTTTCGAAAAAAAAATCGAACGATTAAAGACTACATTTTTATGTATTAAATAAGCCTGCAAAATTTCAAGAAGATCGGTTCATTAGTGTTCGAGTAATCTTGGTCACCGACTTCAGAAGTGCCATTTTGAGAAAAACGCGTTTAAAGTTTCTCTTTCAACGCTCTTTCAACGCGGATTCTTCTCTTTCAAGGCTCATATCTCAGTCAATTTTGTTCAAATCGACTTGAAATCTTTAGGACATATTCTCAGATACTTATACTTCAAAAAAATGCAATAAAAAAAAATCGATTTTTTCAAAATTGCAAGTGGGGGTAACCCCTTAAAACAATAAATGCTGATTTATCGATGGGCTTGGTGTAATGTTTGTCTCGCGCTTCCGCCCTCGGCGATACTTCTGCCGCTGCACCGCACTAACATACACACACTGGGACTATATCTGATTCATTATCGCCGATGAACCGCGCCGCTATAACGATATCGCGAAGCCGTTACAACGCCACTCGGGAATGAATATATACGCGCCCGGTGTATTATTGAAACGAGAGCTGCTAGCTGCCAATCTCATTGTTCCAAATCACCGAGCTAATGGTTAATTACGGTCGACGCGGGGAACAGTACAACAATATGGATTTTCAGGTATCGGCGTTGGTATGAGCGCGATTTTTCGTCTTCACGTAATAACAAAAGATTTCACGTACATCAACGAGAATGCATTGATGGTCGGATTCTATCAGATTATCGGTATTTTATATATATATATATATAGGGTGACAATTGTAAAGTGGCCATGTGATTTTCCATTGTCGTCGAATATCCATAAGTACGAATATCCATAAGTCGAATATCCATTATTCGAATGTCCACAAGTACGAATATCCATAAGTATGAATATCCATAAATCGAATATCTTATATATTCGACTTATGGACATTATGGTAATGGAATAATTAAAGGAGACTTTGTCCTTGAAATCGGCGGGAGATGTTAGCGACTCAACATGAGCAGCTAGAAGAAGAGGAGGGATGCCTCTATGGACCAGGCATTGCCGATTAGCGGTAATTATAAACACATTTGTGTAAACACATTACAAAACTTTAAACGCGTTTTTCTCGAAAACACGTTTTTAAAAATGGCTGACATTCTCCTGACCGCTGTAATTAACATATCGACCTGAAATTTGGAGAGCATACTCAGAAAATATGTCTTCACGGAATGACGGATCGTTTTTTCGATAGATACATTTTTGCATTTATCATTAATCTTTTTATGCGAAAAAAAACGCGAAAATTCGATTTTTTTTAAATTGCCGCCATTTTCCGAAATTTGTACTAAACGAAAAACCCATCCGTCATTCCATCACCAAAGGGTCACAGATTGATAATATGCTTTGAATTTGTGTTTCAGATCAACAAAGAGGGGGCAGTGATGTCAGCCGTTTACCTCTCGCGATTTGAGGACCTGTTTTCGCGGAGTTGCAACGGCCGCCATTTTGGTTTTTTTTTTTCAAAAAAAATTTTTTTTAACGTTCTGTATTTCATGAATAAAAGCAAGAAAAAAACCGCACTCAAAAAGCTCAACTCGTTTCCTTTAAAAAAAAAATAAAATGTAAACACCTGAAATATGGCACTCCAAGGACAAAGTCTCCGTTAAGTGAGTATAGAGTAGAAATGAGTGCCGGAAATGGCGGGAGGTAGAGATAAGTGAGTTTGTTTGGGTTTCCTCTATACTCACTTTTCCTCTATCTTCCGCCATTTCTGGCACTCATTTGTACTCTATATGCACTTATGGATATTCGTACTTACGGATATTCGACTTATGGATATTCACTTATGGATATTGGTACTTTTGGATATACGACTTATGGATGTTCGGTTATGGAAATTCGACTTGTGGATATTCTACCCCAATCGTGATTTTCAAGAGTCTGGCGCGGAGGTTTTGCGATTGAGAAGAATATTACGTTTAATGGTTTACCGAGTCTTCTTCGAAAAAAAAATGCAACGTATTTTTGAGTTGAGCAGTATTTGCCAGGAAAAATAAAGCACTCTAAAAAATAATCAAAGTTCCATCTCAAGTTCAGCAGAATAAGAGATAATTAAAATCCGAATACGGAAACACTTCTGAGAGACTTTTTAATTTAAGGGGTGAGATGCAGTCGGAGGCGTGAAAAAACGAGCATTTTCAATATTTTTTTTTTTATAGAGATTAAGTTTGTTTCACGAAAGTGATTATACAGACTTTTCATGTTATATTTGAACTTGACTTGTTCAAATTTTCAAAGAAAAATATTGATTATTTTTAAAAAAAATTCGCCATCTTTGTCGGACCCCCTTCGGCATGTAGTGCTTTGCGGTGACCATTGTAAAATTTTACTGGATCATCTGATATCAAAAAACTAAAAAAAATCATTAGTTTAATGATAAATCTAGTCCCTAATCGAAGCTTTTTTTTCATTAACAAAATGGCGGCTTCCGACAGATAACTTTCGATTTTCGACCAAAAAATCGCTCGTTTATTGTTTGAAAAAAATAGAAATTTTCGACGAAAATGAAAATCCTTCAATTGAAGACTAGTTTTTAATGCTATCAATAAGCACACCAAATTTCATCAAAATTCATCGAGTGGTCACCGACTTGAAAAATATAGTTTCGAGAAGAACATGTTTAACGTTTTTCGATGTCGATACCGTATTATATGTTCGTAAAATTTTGAGCTCAATGGATGAAGCTAAACTTTTTTTATGTATTTTGATCCGCTGAATCCGAATATCACAAATTTTTGCCGAAAAATCGAGCATTCAATTGTTCATAGCCAATTGTTAAAACGATTTTTCAAAAATTAAAATTTTTCGGTATGAATTAATTTTTAAAAATATTTTGGGCAATTTTAAAACGCAAGTATTTTTTTATGAAATTTTGCTAAAGTTCATAGTTTTCTAGTAATAAATTTTTGAAAATTTCTGATAGAGTTTTCCAGAGAAGCTTCCAAAATATCAATTTGTTGTTGTCTTAGAAGCATTCTGCCTTCCCGGGTATTATCGTTAGCGCGTTTGTCAGCCGCTATCTGCCATGGGGACCCGACGCCCCTTCACTAATTGTGGGATATCCCGGAAACTATTCATCGGATTGACGTGCAATTTTCGGGGAATATTTTCGAAACATCATACTTCAAGAAAATGTTTAAAAAAACGATTTTTTGAAAATTATCACTGCATCTCAACCCTTAATTAAATTCTATTTATCCACTTTATAATTCATCTCTGCTAATTTTTTCTCGATGACGGGATACATAGAAAAAGTTTTTCAGTGTTTCGTATTCGGAATTTAATTATCTTCGTTCTACTATACTCAAAACGGAATTTTAATTTTTTTGCTTCAAAATTCTCGATTTTTTCTGACCAATACTACTTGTCACAAAAATACTCTCCATTTTTCGAAGAGGAATTGCCAAAATCATTCAAAAACATATTTTTTCTCAGTTGGAATGTCAGTTGGAGACCCACCCGGAATATACATATATTTATGAAATACGTGTGTAAGAGAACATTTTAATCCACCGTGGTTCAAATCTATTGAATTTTTAAAAATATAAAATATATTGAAGATATTTCATATGCATTTCATGAATAGTTTATTGTGCTTTTTTTAATGTACTATATACGAAAAAAAATTTACATGTATTTTATAGGGTGGCCCGAAAAGTGACTTTTAAAAGGAAAATTTCGATGCCATGTATCCATCCTATCCGGATTACCCCCATCTACATTCTACGATCTTTTTTACTTTCCCGGAAAAAAAGGAATTTTTTCATTTGTCTCTTTTGGGTTTGATTGGTTGTCTTTTGGTTTGATGGCTTTAATTTTTATAAAACATTAAAAACAATTATTCTCGAATTCAGTCTCGAAGCCTTAAGAAGCAGAACTTCGAGGATACTGCCAATAATTTCTGTAGGAAAAATCCACTGGCTTGAAGCACAATGACAAAGTATCTTGTCCTAATTCGATAAAGTTTGTATTTTTATTTATTGATTTATTTCAATATCAAGGGAAAATCATCAAAACTAAAACGAGATCAAAGACGCAAGGCTGATGGAAGAAAAATCAATTTTATTATTCGTCCATCTTTATTTGGTGGAAATGAATCTGGTAATTCGAGCCCCTTAATAAATGTTCACAAAGTCCTAGAGAACTGTACATTCGTCCAGTTCCCATTGAAATCGTCAGCAGCGCTTTCAAGATAAAAAGCACACGAATAAAACTACAAAACAGTTGTCCGTTCGATAGGACAGTGCCAGCCCGAAAATGGGAAACGACGAGAATGCTCGGGCCTCCGTAATTGGGTCACCTCGTTGGGTCAAGTTGCAATCGAGATAGTTGTTACGGCAGGTGGAATTTTCTTCGCGAGCTCATCACTCTCCAGTATCCTTTGGTTGTTTGCCGGCATTGTTGTACTCGTGCCTGTTCAAATTGAAAATACAGCTCGTCATTACGATCCAATTAATACGAAAAGTAGCTGAAGAAGTAAACTGTAAACCGAGATTTGCCCGATCATGTCCTTCAATCATTAATTTCTCCAATCATCAATCTTTCCAACCATCAATTCTTTTAATCATGAATTCTTCCAATCATTAATACTTCGTATCATCAATTCGTCCAATTATCAATTCTTCCAATCACCAATTCCTTCAATCAACAGTTCTTCCAATCATCAATCCTTCCAATCATCAATATCTTCCAAGTATCAATTCTTCCAATCATCAGTTCATCCTGTCATCGAGTCTTTCAATCATCACTCCTTCCGATCATCAATCCTTCCAATCATCAATCCATCTTATCATCAATCCTTCCAATCATCAATTCTTACAATTATCAATCCTTCCAATCATCAATTCTTCCAGTCATTAATTCATCCCATCATCAATTCGTACAATTATCAATCCTTCCAATCATCGATCCTTCCAATCATCAATTCTTCCAATCATCAATTCATCCAATCATCAATCCTTCCAATCGTTAATTCTTCCCATGATCAATTCTTCCAATCACCAATTCCTTCGATCGTTAATTCTTCCAATCATCACTTCTTCCAATCATAAATATCTTTCAATCATCAATTCTTCCAACCATCACACCTTCCAATCACCAATTCTTCCCATTATCAATTCTTTCAATTATCAATTCTTCCAATCACCAATTCCTTCAATCATCAATTCTTCCAATCATCACTTCTGCCAATCGTTAATCCTTCCGATCATAAATATCTTTCAATCATCAATTCTTCCAACCATCATACCTTTCAATCATCATCTCTTCCAATCATCAATTCTTCTTATCATCGCTTCTTCCAATTATCAATTCTCCCAATCATCAATTCTTCCAATCATCACTCCTTTTGATCATCAATTCTTCCAATCATCAATTCTTCCAATCATCAATTCTTCCAATCATCAATTCTTCCAATCATCAATTCTTCTCACCATCAATTCTTCCAATCATCAATTCATCTTATCATCAATCCTTCTGATCATCAATTCTTCCAATCATCAATTCTTCTTATTATCAATCCTTCCAATCACTAATTGATCTTATCATCAAACCTTCCAATCATCAATTCTTAAAATCATCAATTCATCCAATCATCAATTCATCCAATCATCAATTCATCCAACCATCAATCCATCCAATCATCAATTCTTCCAATCATCAATTCTTCCAATCATCAATTCTCCCAATCATCAATCCATCCAATCATCAATTCTCCCAATCATCAATCCATCCAATCATCAATTCTTCCAATCATCAATTCTCCCAATCATCAATTCACCCGAAAAATCTCGTCATCAAGATCCTTAATGCATTTTTCCAAATCCTCTACCTTCCCAATTGACTTCCCCTCGCCCTCCCAGAACCTGACCGCCATACCCTGCCACCAAAATCCAACAAACTCACACAACTGTTTCAAAAAAATAAAATTCACAAATATGCCGACAAACCCACCAAAAGACATCCCAGCACCCACTTTCCTTCCACACTCGACCGCCCCTTTGAGGGCGTTAAACCTCCGATAACAGAATGAAAAAGAAACCCCACTCACACATATCCACCCATGCACGAGAGCCAAAGCAGTTTATTTCCACGCAAAGGAAAAATGCAAACGGGCAGCGTGAGGGGGTAGGTGGTGGAAGAAAGCACTGGGCATGGACGGATGGCGTCCCGTCCCATTAGCATGGGCGCCACAGCACCGGCACACAACCGCATGCGTTATAATTCAACGGCTCCGTAATAACAAGTTGGTAACCGGCTAATGAATAACCAGTGGGAAATTAAACAGCTCGCAAATCGAGTTTCGCGGGCTGTTTGCGCTGTCTAGCAAAGTTTCCATGTGTGTACGCCCCATCGCTATATATATATATATATATATGTGTGCGTATATATATATATATATATATATATATATATATATATATATATATATATATATATATATATATATATATATATTTATATGTATATATATTTATATTTATACACACACACACACACACACACACGCACATACACGCGTGTCGAACGCGCCTCTCGATGACGATGTCTGCACCCGAACAAAATCTCACTGTTAAATCGATCGAACCGTCACCAACACCCCACAGTGTCCGGGGGTGCATTATAAACGTTCGTCTCTCCGTGTCGCGATAAAGACTGCTTCATTGGTTATTTTTGTTTTATTTTAATTTTTCTGTTCTTTTTTTGCCGTACTCTCGCCTCGCCGTGAAATTATTTATTATTCTGACCCGCGATTTCGCGCGATCACCCAATATGGACCGACGTTCAGTGTATTTTTTTTCTCGAAAAAACCCGAACGTATTTTTTCACGCTATGTGCGAAATTTTTTTAATTTCATAAAAATAGTCGTCGATCCATTAGCTCGATTCTCTTCAAATTTAGACGGAGGGTAGTTTATAACATTGTCTATCGTATGGACGGATGATTTTTCGATATGTTTGAATATTTGTTAATGACGAATGATTAAACGTGTTTTTCTTCTTGATAGTCAAACTTCTCTACAGCTTGGCATTTTTATAATTTTCTAAATTTACAAGTAGTATTCGGTCCCACGGACGTTTTATTGTTATACTTGAAGTACATTTTTTAATTTTTAATTTCCCTTGAGCCTAGTTGCCAGAACCATCTACGAGGATTGCAGCAACAGCAGCACTTTGCTTAAATAATAATAACTCCATTGTTTATCAATATTTGTCAATATAAAAAAAGATCAAAGCTGGCAAGACTACGTATGAATTGTGTGTAAAATCCCAAGTCCGTCACCCCAATACCCTCATCAGAAAAAAATTGAGAAAATCCCCCACTTTTTTCGGCCCCGAGCTCACGCACACCCCTCAATCATTTTACAGTCCCTCAATTCCCATCACCGGTAAGACGAAAAGAGTAATTGTTTCTCCTATCCAAGATTCCCAAGCAATCGTCGACGGCCCAGCGTTCGTATCATCGATTAAGGGGTTGTGCGTGAAAATTCTATCCGAGTGTCCGATCCCCAACTACCAACCACCAAGCCCCGCCCTCATGATGCACCCTCACAGATCGTGGTGATTCAGCCTACCTACCCGACCAACAACCCCACCAAACTTCCCAAAACACGAGTGAGCAATCGTCGGCAAAGGCCAAATCGCTCGGCACTCGAAGGGCGCGCGAAAAAACCAAAAAGGCGCTCTCGAGCACACTGAGAAAAAAAAACCAATTGAATAAAAAAAAATATATTGGTTGATTCGAACAAATGTATGATCGCGGAGTGCCACCGATATATGAGATTGTTACAATACTATGAAATATTGGAAAATGTGATTGATTCAAATAACATATTATTTTATTTGAAAATCTCTTCCGTTCTCTGAATATCTACATTATCATTCAAATAAAATGATATTCTATTCAAATCATTCTATATACAATCCGTACATGTATGGATGAAACAATTAGCAGCTACAACATTTTTTGTTTCGTACAAAAATATAATCAATAGAATAAATTATTTATTCACTGCATCGAAACAAATATGCTATGAGATGTAGGTTTTTCAATTTTTTTTAAATCTTAAATAAAAAGTGAGCATTACAATGATCATCCACGATAATAGTGGAGAGAATATCAGATATCCGATGGAACATTCATGGAGAGAATATCAGATATTCAACTGATAAGAACAGATACTACACTTTGATCTTAGCCTCAGGCCAAGAAGCGATACTCTTTAGACTTTCTCCGGCGTTTAAGTAGATTTTCGGTTCGCGCTACGCTTACGGGAAACGAGCGCGCGTGCGGCTTCTAGCGGTTACTTCGAGAACTACAGGTTTCCTCACACCTATAATTTCGGTGGCGCTCGGCCATGATTTGGTTGAATTTTTTCGACCAAATGCGCAAGAAACAAATTATATTTTCGCATAATTTTTCAATCAATTCAGACATTTGCTTCATATTTTTCAATCAAAATAAAATATTAATATTTTAACGAATAATTTACTTGAAAATCAATATCGGATGTGGTGAAAAAAAATTAAATAACATATTTACTCAATAGAAATTTGATCTGAATCAAACGAACGAAATTCAATGTTTATTGTGCACTCGAATCGACAATATTCATGTTGTGAATTGAAACGCTGTTTTTTGTTTGTTGCAGAAAACGCATTCAAAACTGTATAATTTGTTCGCGATAATTTTGTAGATAGTTTCAATAATGTATTGTTCTCGGCTAACAATATATCTTTTGAATTAAAAAAAAAACATTTAATTTTATCGTGTTATTAAAGTCAATAGCGTTTTGTTGCACTGATAAATCCGATTATTTACACCAACAATTTTACAATTGAATCAATAAAATATAATTCAATAACACCAATGATATTGGCTCAATGATTTTTTTCTCAGTGTGGTCATCTTCGGTTCACGATCGCATTTTTTAAATTGGATAAACCATTTGTTAATAACAATGACTTCAGCATACTGTTTTTCAAGAGAAAAATTAGGTTTTTTGTAGAGAAGCTGGCATTTTTCGTATTTTTGAAATTTCGAAAAGTGGATCGTGACCCATAGCCAGTTGGATATATTGGAAGGATTTTTTTTGTTGTTTTAGTTTCAGATTACATTCGAGTCTGGTAGAGATTCCGCCGTTTTGCGCCTCGCCACTGAAGGACTGCAACGCCAACTGCAGCACCACGAACACTTCGAAAGATTTTCTTCCGAAAAAATTACACTGTAACCACAAACATGTGTACAACGTGCTGGGAAAAAAATATTTTTTTCCAACCAATGTGTTACTAGAAACAAATGTATCATTCTGACCCTTGAAATTCGTCGTTCGTTTGATTCAGATAAAATTTCTATCTTTCTTGTGCACTCGAATCGACAATATGCATGCATGAATTGAAACGCTTTTTTTGTTCGTTGCAGAAAATGCATTCGAAACTATATAATTTGTTCGCGATAATTTTTTTGATAGTTTCAATGATATATTGTTCTCTGCTAACAATATATATTTTGAATGAAAAAAAAACTTCATATTGTATCATGTTACTAACCCTCAATAGTCACACTGGGCCCACGGGACCCAAACAAATTATTTTGATGCCGTACAACTTTTTTTTCCAATAAAACATACATTTTTTCATATGCGTAAGCGTTTCATTCTTTCCTTCTAAATTGCACCTGCGTTGGATGAAATAAATATACTTTTTGAAAAGTCCACAGAAACCGCTATGTCTATTCCAAAGTACATTGTTTCCAGATTATAAAACCATTAAAAAAAATTTTTTGTGAATAATTACAAGAGTTAGAGCAATTTTTGTAAAAAAAAAGTCATTTCTCACGTTTTTTTTACATATTTAAAATATAATTTTTGATTTCTAACCAATATTTTTGTATTAAACAAGGTTCAAATTATGCCTCACTATTTTTTTTCATATCGCTCAATGCATTATTTCATTATTTAGAAAGATTTCAAAATGCCTGGGCCCCATGGACCCAGTATGGCTATAACGTGATTCTAGCTAAGTGTGACTACAAACGATTAAAGACAATAGTGTTTCGTTTGGACTAATAAATCCGATTATTTACACCAACAATTTTACAATTGAATCAACGAAATTTCATTCAATAACACCAATGATATTGGATCAATGATTTTTTTTTTCTCAGTGTAGTCGTGAGTCACGCGGAAATTGCCTCCAGCGTCGACGAAAGGGCTAAAGGACGTCGTTTCCCGCAGAATCATGCAAAGAATTTTCATTCACCATGCCGGGTGAAAATTGCGCTTTTTTCGCCTCGAAGACAAGCTAGGCACGTGCAAACACGTGGAACACGAACTCGTGTGGCCAATGGTCTTCTCACGCGGTAAAGGCGAAGGGGGGGAGTCGGGATCTCGTTATTTTGCCCGACACTCACGTATGCATCTGTTGGCCGTCGGAGCACGGGTCAGCACATGTCCCGAGAGTTCTCTGCCGCAAGTGTCCGGACAAGACGGCTCGCGTGCGTGTTCGTTTCGCACCGTGTTGGCGATTTTGTACGTGCACACGTGTTGAAAGAGATGGGTGCCTAAGGGATGAGAGAGAGAGAGAGAGCACGCGTTTCCGGTGTTACTTCCACGGTCGATGGGGAGGATGAGGCGAGCCTGTGGTACCTCTAGGAAATTACACGTCAGACGTCACCGTGTCAATGAGTCTGCGGACCGGATAGGAAGGAGCCCTCCAGAAACGCGCCATCCCTCATATAATCTCAAATACGCAGCTGTATATATATATATATATATATATATATATATATATATATATATATATATATATATATATATATGTATATATATATATATATATATATATATATATATATATATATATATATATATAGGGCGTTAGGAAGGTCGATGGAAAGCCTTAAGGGGGTGATATGTCACCACGTTAGGAACATATCTAACCTAGGTTACCTTAGTCCAAAGTCTAAGGGTTTCGAGTTATGATGAGCATGATTTTTGGAAAATTTCCCAAAATTAGGTACTAACTCGTTGACCTCTTATGTTAATGTTTTTTTTTAAGGGAGACTTTGTCCTTGAAATGCAGCGAGAGATGTTAGCGGCTCAACATGAGCAGCTAGAAGAAGAGGAGGGATGCCTCTATGGACCAGGCATTGCCGATTAGCGGTAATTATAAACACATTTGTGTAAAAACAATACAAAACTTTAAACGCGTTTTTCTCGAGAACACGTTTTTAAAAATGGCTGACATTCTCCTGACCGCGATAATTAACATATCGACCTGAAATTTGGAGAGCATACTCAGAAAATATGTCTTCACGGAATGACGGATCGTTTTTCCGATAGATACATTTTTGCATTTATTATTTATCTTTTTATGCGAAAAAAAAACGCGAAAATTCGATTTTTTTTTTAATTGCCGCCGATTTCCGAAATTTGTACTAAACGAAAAACCCATCCGTCATTCCATGACCAAAGGGTCACGGATTGATAATATGCTTTGAATTTGTGTTTCAGATCAACAAAGAGGGGGCAGTGATGTCAGCCGTTTACCTCCCGCGATTTGAGGACCTGTTTTCGCGGAGCTGCAACGGCCGCCATTTTGGGTTTTTTTTCGAAAAATAATTTTTTTAACGTTCTGTATATCATGAATAAAAGCAAGAAAAAAACCGCACTCGAATAGCTTTACTCGTTTCCTTTAAAAAAAATAAAATGTAAACACCTGAAATATGGCACTCCAAGGACAAAGTCTCCGTTAATGCTGTTGGATCAAATCTTCATGCTGTTGAATGAAATCTTCATGCTGATAAATCAAATCTTGATGAGTTAGATCAAGTCTTGATCACTTAAACTGCTAATATGATTTTTAAAGCCCCTCTTCTGCTTTTCAAATTAAAACGATACCAGAGCCTGTCGTGATCTTGCAATGACCTTGACGGAGTAAAAAATCATCAAAATCATCAAAAAATTTTGACGTTTTGGCAAAAACGAGGTTGACACTGATTGTGGTATTTCCGTAACCAAACAATGATTTTTTTCAAATACCGCGCTCAAAATGTTTTTTTTTTATGTTGTACTAAAAAACCATTTTCGTACAACATATTTTTTATACAATTTGCGATATTTTCCTACTCGCCCTTCGCTACGTTTCGTAATTGTCAACTCACCCTCTCCGGCCTCTTATCCCCCTGCAGCTTTAGTTCTCTCACTAACTCTCCACGGCCATTCATCGCGCGAGTCCTTTTCCTTTCACCTCGTCGCACCACCCCGTTGCCCCGGGCATGCTGTCCGCAAAAGTTGCAAGTACACGTGTACGGTGGCTGGATGCCACTAAAATGCGGCGCCGTCACGGTATCGAACGATCGAGTTTTCCAACAAACGCTCGGACAAACATTGACTCCGCGCTAGGGGTCTCTTTTAGCCCATTCCCCGGAAAATCGCAGGGTACGACCGCATTACCGAGCCCTGTATCGACACCCTTTGAACCACGTTGAAGCAAACTCAAAGCGATCTCCACCCCCGGCCCAACACCCGCCCTTACCCCGCTCGAGTCGCCGCCCTTTGAGGGAAAATCATGTATGTGGGCATGTTTGGATTTATCTGTACGTATATGTGTGTGATAAGAGGAAAAGTTTGGTGCTCACGTTGCAACTGCACGAGCGGTCTGCCGGTGTAGCCCCCGATCCCCTGGGCCCGGTGGAGTCGCCGCGGGCAACGACCACAAGAGTACTCGACAGGTAAATTAGCCGATGTAAATCCACACTGGGCGAACATGCCAATCCTCTTATAATAACTATGCTAACACGAATGTATACGAGCGGGTGAATGGGAAGGCTGGTATGAATGTATACACAGGGACAACAGTGAAGGATATACAACGCCGGTCTCGAATGGACAGGAGCAAACCTAAACGGATGGACTGAAGTAATACCGATTGGCATGGGGGCATCTCTCTCTCTCTCTCTCTCTCTCTCTCTCTCTCTCTCTCTCTCTCTCTCTCTCTTTTCGTTAAAATCGAACCATTAACTTTGACTGTCCGCCATTTTGTGAAAAATGAATATTTTTTAAAATCCTTCTATACTTATATTTGACTACATCCATCCGCATTTTTTTTTTCAGATGATCCACTTCGCCGCAATGTTGGTCACCGCAAACCGTGTATATAAAAACATTATTTCATTGACGGCCATTTGCCACTAAACAATGTAATATTTTTCAATAAAAAAAATTACAGAAAGTTCTTCAAGATGTGTTCTTTAAGATGGTATATTGATTGATTGATTAAAAAAGTTTTGTCGTTTTCTTTAAAAAAATGCATGAAAAAGGCCTTTTTTTGCGCTACAAGTGGGGGTAACGCCTTAAATTCTCTCCCTCCCTCTTTTTTTTATTGCGGCTCTATTCATTCTTCTTTATTTCCTTCCTCTGCTCTTTACTTTTCAATTCTCTCCCGCTTTCTTACGGTTTTAAATTATGTCCCTCCTACTCTTCTTTTTCATGATGTCCCTCTTTCTTTCTTTTGTTTATTCTCTTCCTCTCTGTTTTCTTATTCATACCTATACCTTTCTCTTTTTTATCATGTCTCTCGTTCTCTTTATTATTGTCTGTCTCTTTCTCCCCCCCCCCCCCTGCCTGCTCTCTTTTCGTCCAACAATGGCAATGGCACGCTCCAAATAATTGTCACCATCCGAACAGCGTATTTATCGGTAGACTTTACGGACGTGGTGCTGACGAGACTGCCAGCTCGAGAGAGCGAGAGAAAGATGAAGCTGATAACCTTATGGGCAGACGCGATACACGAGTTTTGTACAGTGTAACATTACCTCTGATGAGGCATTAACCGGAGAGGAAAAAAGTTCCAGGCATCCCTCTCCCCTCCATCCTCTTTCCTGAATACCGGTTACCTTCACGATGCGCGACTAATGAACCATTAAAGTTTGGATAACTGAATCAACGCCAACGACAGATTGAGGGAAAAAACGGAACACCGGGGCTCGAGTGACTACATGTACACGCGGGATACGCTGGGGAAGAGTCTTTGGAATTAACGCTATGGGTAGAAAAGTTGAGGGTTGGCTGAAGGCTGGCTGGGCTATCAGCTTTATGAACGTATACGCCCGATCCCGGGCTTAAAAGCTTGCTGAAATTAACACTTTTTCTTAACTTCAATGTGATCAAGTAAAACTATTCCTATCATGGAAAAGTGTTCTCCAGAAGGGGACTAGTTGGAGAACATCCGCTAGGCATATTGGGTGGTCGCAATAAGTTATTCTGCTTATTTGTTTCGTTATACTGGAATGTTCAATGCTCAAATATATTGGGGCAGTGAGCTGCGCAGAGAGTCCTGTGGTCCTGTTGGATCAAATCTTGATGTTATGGGATCAAGTCATCATGCTGTTAAAACAAATCTTGATGCTATTAAATAAAATCTTAATGAGTTAGATCGAATCATGATGCTGATGGAACAAATCTTGATGCTGTTGAATCGAAGCTTAATGCTGTCAGATCAAATGTTAATGCTGGTGGATCAAACATTGATGCTGTTGGATCAAATCTTGATACTGATGGATGATCCAATCTTGATGAGTTAGATCACATCTTGATGCTGTTGAATCAAAGCGTGATGCTGTTGAATCAAATGTTGATGCTGTTGGATCAAGCCTTGATACAGTTGGATCGAATCTTGATGCTGTTGGATCAAATATTGATGCTGTTAGATGATCAAATCTTGATGCTATTGGATGATGCTTGATGCTATTGGATAAAAGGGTGATGCTGTTGGATTGAATCTTGATACTGTTGAATCAAAGCGTGATGCTGTTAGATTAAATCTTGATGCTGATGGATTAAATCTTGATGCTGATGGATCGAATCTTGACCATTCAAAGTGCTGATTTGATTATCTCTGATCCAATTTCCGTTTTCCTCTCGTCTCAACTTCGGCCTACCAGAAAATGTCTCTGTTCCAATATCCTTGCGTCGACCTGCTGAATCATGCAATTAAAATGCATCCTCTAGATCAGGGCACCGAAGAGGAAATTGTCTCCAATAATAGCTGCGTCCAATCTTTCCTGTCTCTCCCGCTATCACCAATGATGTTCCGAGCCAAAAACTTTTCCAAATTCACCATCTTTTCCAGTCAATCGGACCCCGATGACTACTCTCGCCTGACGCTCGACCAACGAAAATCCTGCGATGAACTGCTCGAACGAGGTATTCACAGATCGAACTTCGTCGCGAGTGACGGTGAACACATTGTTCGAGGATACTTGTGCTGGGCGGAACCTCGAGGCTCGTAGGGCACGATCTGATGTGGATCTTGTGGTTAGTTGTGTAGAGCACAGCCTAGTTATGTAGAGCACGACCGAGATGAAATCCTACTACACAAACTTGGGATGACAAGTGTGTATAGATATATGGATGCCGAACTCGGCTGGGAGCCAATCAATTTCCTGAGCTTTAGAGCATCGGACCCTCTTATACGGATAAGTTTGCAGGTACAGTCGAATACGTTGTAACCCGATACAATGCGATGTTGCTTCGTGGTCAGAGGTCGAGCACCACCCTCAACATCCAAGATACAGGCCGAGTTGTCTAGTACTTTGCTTTCCCCGATGGTGTTTTCTCGGCAGAGCTGTACACTGTTCTGAAAACCGAATGTACGATAAAAAGGCTCTGATTCCCTGCCACACACTGAAGAATCTGACAACTGTTTATATCGGCATGTGGTAGCATATACCGCCCATTTTTGAGCAAACAAAAAGATAGTGGTTCGATGGGAAATCAACGAATTGGTTTATTCAAAGTGTTGCCAATCGGAAGAGGTAACTTTGGGACATCCTTCGGTCCACGATCGGATTCCACACAGGAAGATTTCGGCTTCTTTAGAGGCAATCCAGTCATCCAGCCATGTTTTGATTCCTCCGTACGCGGTGAAGTGCCAAGCCGTTATCGGCGACTGCATCGACCGGAAAAAAATGGTAATTGGGGGGAGTCTGGGGAATATGGTGGGTGGAGTAGTGTCTCAGTCTACTCCTTTCAAGCACTTCTTAACTGGTTGAGCAACATGCAGCCTGGCGTTGTCGTGTATTGGCCTGTGCTCGTGTATTGGCCTGTGCTCGTGAAGAGCTCGCTTCAAACACATTGGTTACAGTCGATAGCTAACCCCAGTGATGCTTTCATCACTGGGGATAGTTAGGAAGCATCACTAGGGATGCTTTTCTGGAAATCATCACGGGGGGTGCTCTTCTGGAAAGCATCACTGGGGATGCTTTTCTGGAAAGCATCACTGGGGGTACTTTTCTGGCAAACATCACTGGGGATGATTGTTTGGAAAGGATCACTGGGGATGATTTTCTGGAAAGCCTCACTGGGGATGCTTTTCGGGGAAGCATCACTGGGGATGATTTTTTTTGGAAAGCATCCCCAGTGATGCTTTCATCACTGGGGATAGTTTGGAAAGCATCAGTGGGGATGATTTTCTGGAAAGCATCACTGGGGATGATTTTCTGGAAAGCATCACTGGGGATGATTTTCTGGAAAGCATCACTGGGGATGATTTTCTGGAAAGAATCACTGGGGATGCTTTTCGACTCTTTCAGCTGCTCGTAATTAACGACACCCCTATTGTGGCCAGTTTTCTGCGGTCCTTGTCTTTCATACACACATGACCACTTTGGAAGCGGTAAAAGCAATCTTTGCACGTTTTACTCGAAGGAGCATCTTCGGCATAGCTTTCCTCTGGCAAGAACTTACGAGATGTCCAACTGTACATCAGGAAAAGGGAGAGCAGGATTACGGGTCTTAAGCGCGTAGGATTGCCTTGTGAGGAGCGGAGGATGCGTCGGAGTATCATTTACGAAGATGGACGGGAGCCGGCTACTCTCTCGCACAGCGAAATCCCAATATCCCGTTGCTAATGCGCCCTATCCTCGGGTCATAGCCGTGGCCGGTCTTGATGCGACCAATTAAAGCGACGACGCCCGCGCTCACGTGTCACCGTCGCATCTCCTTGTGTCATGCATTGAGAGCTAATGCAATTCGGCTCTCGCTATAGTGCGAAACATGGAAACATCCGGAGGCTCTGCCTGGCCCATCCATCGCCTTTGGCCCATCGTGGAATCCCTGTAGGGCTAAACAGATCGGCATGCGTTAGGAGCTCCGCAATCGGAGTGCTGCGTGCCTCGTACACTGGCACAAAAATCATTCGTCACTTTGAAATCAGATTTTGAGGCTGTGAGAAAAATGGACTGGTGCCCTTTGGGACGAACCGTTTTTAATCATCATCATTTCGGAAGTCGTTGCTGCTTCGTCCACATAATTGTTTTAAGGGGTACCCCTCTCTGGAAACTTGAAAAAATTATTTTTGCATGTTGTTATAGTGGGAACTTTGGAGAATGTTTTAAGGCGTTACCCCCACTTGTAGCGCAAAAAAAGGCCTTTTTCATGAATTTTTTTAAAGAAAACTACAAAACTTTTTTAATCGATCAATATACCATCTTAAAGAACACATCTTGAAGAACTTTCAGTAATTTTTTTATTGAAAAATGTTACATTGTTTAGTGGCAAATGGCCGTCAATGAAATAATGTTTTTATATACACGGTTTGCGGTGACCAACATTGCGGCGAAGTGGATCATCTGAAGAAAAAAATGCAGATGGATTTAGTCAAATATAAGTATAAACTAGTCTTTAATCGAAGGATTTTAAAAAATATTCATTTTTCACAAAATGGCGGACAGTCAAAGTTAATGGTTCGATTTTAACGAAAAAAAACGGCCGTTTTTTGGCTATAAAACGGCCATTTTTTTCGAAAAAAAATTTTTTTTGTATTAAATAAGCCTGCAAAATTTCAAGAAAAAAAAATTTTTATGTATTAAATAAGCCTGCAAAATTTCAAGAAGATCGGTTCATTAGTGTTCGAGTAATCTTGGTCACCGACTTCAGAAATGCCATTTTGAGAAAAACGCGTTTAAAGTTTCTCTTTCAACGCGGATTCTTCTCTTTCAACGCTCATATCTCAGTCAATTTTGTTCGGATCGACTTGAAATTTTCAGGACATATTCTCAGATACTTATACTTCAAAAAAATGCAATAAAAAAAAATCGATTTTTTCAAAATCGCAAGTGGGGGTAACCCCTTAAGAGCAACCAGACCCTAAAATTCAGAAAATTGACGAAGTTACACCTGATTTACCGGAACAGTGTGCATTGGGTTAAGGGGTACGGCCACAGTAGAGTTTTCAAAAAATCGATTTTTTTCGCTAAAACGATGCTTTGTCATCATAAAAGTAAGTTACTATTCGATTTATAGCAAGATTTTTTATTTTCACCGACTTAAAGCGTATAACGTAAGCCCACCTCTGGCGCAGCTTTTATTCAATTGGCGTGACAATTAACTTCAACATTTTTCTCTCGATTTACTTCAAATTTAAAAGTTATGTTCTTAATTGCATTTCGCAGAAAAGTACGTACCGAATTTCTGATTAATCGAAAACTTTTCATTTTATCAGCAGTTTTATACGAAATTTTTCGCTGAAAATTCACTCAAATACCTACAAATCAATTCAAATATCTACAACTTTGGAATAAAACAATATTTTTTTAATTACGGACTTACTTCTCTAGGTATTCTAATGTAGATTGACGAGAATTGTTGTTTTCTGTTCTAGGTAAAAAATTGTCGATGCTAAACGTCACGCCGCGGAGCGCCTTAAAAAAGATGACAAAAGAAAATATTAGTAGTCGGCCATTTTGTACATCGAAAAAAATATATATATATATTTTTTCTAACAGCTTGATATTCATTTTCTAACAGAAAATTGTTAAATTCGCACATGATGAACCCGTTCCTGTGGCCTAACCCCTTAAAGATGATGATGGGTGTAACGAAAACGGACATCGAAGCACAAGAACACTCAAAAGAGGCCCGAACTGCCCGCAGATTGCATAAATTAGGTGTGCAACACGATCTCGATGATGAGGAAGGACACTTATGGGAGACTTTGTCCTTGGAGTGCCATATTTCAGGTGTTTACATTTTATTTTTTTTAAAGGACACGAGTAAAGCTTTTTGAGTGCGGTTTTTTTCTTGCTTTCATTCATGATATACAGAACATTAAAAAAAAATTTTTTGAAAAAAAACCAAAATGGCGGCCGTTGCAGCTCCGCGAAAACAGGTCCTCAAATCGCGGGAGGTAAACGGCTTACATCACTGCCTCCTCTTTGTTGATCTGAAACACAAATTCAAAGCATATTATCAATCTGTGACCCTTTGGTCATGGAATGACGGATGGGTTTTTCGTTTAGTACAAATTTCGGAAAATGGCGGCAATTTAAAAAAAATCGAATTTTCGCGTTTTTTTTTCGCATAAAAAGATAAATAATAAATGCAAAAATGTATCTATCGAAAAAACGATCCGTCATTCCGTGAAGACATATTTTCTGAGTATGCTCTCCAAATTTCAGGTCGATATGTTAATTACAGCAGTCAGGAGAATGTCAGCCATTTTTAAAAACGTGTTTTCGAGAAAAACGCGTTTAAAGTTTTGTAATGTGTTTACACAAATGTGTTTATAATTACCGCTAATCGGCAATGCCTGGTCCATAGAGGCATCCCTCCTCTTCTTCTAGCTGCTCATGTTGAGCCGCTAACTCATCGCCGCGAACCCATCGCCAGTTGGATATATTTGAAGAAAACATTTTTTGTCTTCGTTTCAGATTGCATTTGAGCCTGGTAGAGATCCCGCCGTTTCGGGCCTCGCCGCTGGAGGACTGCAACGCCAACTGCAGCAACACGAACACTTTGGAATTTCTTCCGAAAAAATCACATTGTAACCACAAACATATGTACAACTTACTGCTAATAAATAAATGTATTCCAACCAATGTGTTACAAGAAAAAAATTCATTATTCTGACCCTTGAAATTGGACCTCCAGAGAGGGATACCCCGATAAGTCAATCATGAGAGACCATCCCACTTGATCGGCGGGAAAAAATGATGGTTTTGATTATCTCTGTATAGTAATTGTACATGATAATTTCAAGACTTTGAGACATTTGTTAACAACAAATGATTAATTTTGTCTAAAGTCGATTTTTTCTTCTACAGCCGCATTTTCAAAATTTCTCCCAATCTCCACTCCGGATTATGTTCAGCCCCATGCAATGTCGTATGTACACTACGAGGGAAAATTTGCAAAACAAGCGCGTCGAGTACTCTGAAGTCTAAAACGTTTCGCGTCCAGAAGCGATTCGTTTTCGCTCATATAAAGGAACACACCCCCCCCCCCCCCCCCCCACCCTTGCCGCCTACGTCGTTTCTCGTGTCGAGGTCGCTGTCGCGCGCGGCTCCCGAACCCTGAGGAACACGAGAGTTCCGGATGATTAATGACGTGACAGTAGCGGCTGCCGGAGTACAGTTTATTGGAAACACGCGGAGAGAAGCTCCGCATCGATGATGCATCGCTCGCTTGTAGATACTACTAGAGTTATGTGTATGTGTATATATATATATATATATATATATATATATATTATATATATATATATATATATATATATATATATATATAAAGGGTGGCTCGAAAAGTGACATCGGAAAGGAAAATCTGGATGCCTCGCATCAATACTTAAGGGAGACTTTGTCCTTGAAAGAGCCGCGGGAGATGTTAGCGGCTCAACATGAGCAGCTAGAAGAAGAGGAGGGATGCCTCTATGGACCAGGCATTGCCGATTAGCGGTAATTATAAACACATTTGTGTAAACACATTACAAAACTTTAAACGCGTTTTTCTCGAAAACACGTTTTTAAAAATGGCTGACATTCTCCTGACCGCTGTAATTAACATATCGACCTGAAATTTGGAGAGCATACTCAGAAAATATGCCTTCACGGAATGACGGATCATTTTTTCGATAGATACATTTTTGCATTTATTATTTATCTTTTTATGCGAAAAAAAACGCGAAAATTCGATTTTTTTTTAATTGCCGCCATTTTCCCGAAATTTGTACTAAACGAAAAACCCATCCGTCATTCCATGACCAAAGGGTCACAGATTGATAATATGCTTTGAATTTGTGTTTCAGATCAACAAAGAGGGGGCAGTGATGTCAGCCGTTTACCTCTCGCGATTTGAGGACTTGTTTTCGCGGAGCTGCAACGGCCGCCATTTTGGTTTTTGTTTTTCAAAAAAAAATTTTTTAACGTTCTGTATATCACGAATAAAAGCAAGAAAAAAACCGCACTAAAAAAGCTTTACTCGTTTCCTTTAAAAAAAATAAAATGTAAACACCTGAAATATGGCACTCCAAGGACAAAGTCTCCGTTAAGTGAATCGCCCCCCCCCACATATTTTCTACGATGTTTTTGAGTTTTGAAGAAAAAAGCATACATTTTTTTTCGGGTCTTCCTGTCGCACAGGTTATTTTTTTCTCCTTTGTGTATGAGCGTTTCCTGTGGGAAGTTTTTTCAAAGAAATTAAGAGTCATTGAGACGAGTATAATAGTCACAAATAATAATATAAGTATTGTTTTAATCATCTGAGCTTCAGTGGCTGATCCCCTCAAATCTATTTTTTAAGGGAGGACACCACAGTGACAGATTGGAAAAAGGCCGTTTTTCCGATTTTTTTTTCTACTGGATTATTTATTTAGGATTTGGAAAAATGGTATGTTATTAAGCATACATTGAACTTATTTCGTGTAAATTTTTATTATTATTTTTTTTTTAATCAACGACGTTATTGAAGTATAATAGAGCCTCTATATAAAAATATATTAAAAATGTGCCTCTATATAGAAAATGCGGTCGAACGGCCGGATCGATAACTTGACAATGGTTTGTCCGAAAAACAAAAATAAGAACGTTTTATAATCTGTATAAATGTAGTTCTGGTTGTACGTAGGCATTTTTCGAACAAATATTTTCACAACATGGCGATGTTAAAAAAATAAGTGTACTATTTGCGAAATGTTTACTTATATTCTGGTGTTTGAAAAATACGAAATTAAAATAAATGGCTACGTACAACGGTAGCTACGGCAATTACGGAAATTTTAGTTTTTGTTTTTAATTAAAAATCGGAATCAATTATAGCTAATTATATTATTATTATAGCTTTTAGCTATAATCATAATATAATTTTATTAAGCTATATTATAATTATAGCTTCACCAAATCGTTTGTACACTGAAAAAAAAAAATTCTTTCATCCATCCAAATTTCAGTTGCTTTAACAAAATGTGTCTTTAAACACGTTTTGTCAATATAACTGATAGTTTTAGTGGTGGTTAAAACAACAAAATTTCGAGACACCAAAATACATTTTGCACATTCAACGATTTTATTTTCTCATTGTAACTTGGTCAATTTTCGATATTTGAACTTGAATCTTTTTTTCCACATTCTTAATTACATATACTTTGAGAAAATGAAGAAAAAAATGGAATTTTTCAACCCCCCACAGAGGCGACCCACCTTAAACTTCTAATAAAATTCTAAGGCACCAACCCTACTGTCCACTTCGCCATTCATCCATTTCTCGGCAGTGCACTTCGTAACGTTAACACGCTTGAAAAAAATCGAGACGAAAGTACACACACAAAAGTAACAAAATAAAAAAACAAGCTTTTTTTTCTCAAAAAGTAAAAAAGATCTTAGAACATAGATGGGGCTGATTCGGATAAGTATACGAGGCATTGAAATGTTCCTTTCAAAAATCACTTTTCGGATCACCCTGTATACACATACAATATTACCATTCGCGGCCCCTTCTCCCTCGTCGGCTCAGCTCGATTATTCTCGTGAAAGCTTGTCCCGGCATCGATATACCGACTCTCCTTGCGCAATAGTACCAGCCCGGCCATATAAACCTCCGATAGAAACGTTAATAAGATCAAGCCCGGGTCGTTAGTGCGTCGTTGGCACGCATCGAGCATGCCTCGGGCAATCCCACATCTTTATAGACCCAAACCCACACGTGTCTGTACAAATACATATACATCTGTAGAAAAGGATGATTTTAAAGACATTCAATTTCGAGGACCGTCCTCACAGTAGCCAGTGTCCCCATAGTCACTATTACGCAAAATCCAATGTCTTCAAAATCGCCTTTAGATAGATGTACGCATATTGATATAAGAGTCATTTTAAGGACCATCCTGGTAGCCAAATCAACGATTCGATTGAACAAAAATTTAAGGTCCTCAAAACAGCCAGATGTCCTGATAGCAACCATTGCATAGATGCAACGCGTTTGAAATGTCCACTTAATCTATATATATATATATATATATATATATATATATATATATATATATATATATATATATATATATATATATATATATATATATATATATATATATATATATATATATATATATATATATATATATATATATACATATATATATATATATATATATATATATATATATATATATATATATATATATATATATATATATATATATATATAAAGCATCTCATATGTATCCTTCGGCTAATGGCCTCCAATACCCAAAAGCAACGTGTCCGCATACGATTATTCCCGGACCAGTTCGATCTACTATTTCGATTGCCCGCGGTAGGTGCTTGCCATTTCCAGCCTGCCGATCGACTAACTACACATAATTGCCTCGACCAACCGCGTCATGTTTCTCCGCCCTCGATAGATTGAAAGACACCCCCTCGTAAATCAGTCCAAATTCGAATTGTCACTCGCGCAGAAATACTTGCGAAAATTCTCCTCCCCCATTGACGCATTAGCGACCTCATTCTTTTGGCACTTGGGACACTTGTCGTCACGCTCCGGAAATTTCAGGAATTGCTCTGACACTTATCGTCGTGCTTCGAAAGTTGCAGGAGTTTTTGCTTTTTTGAATTCGAGGTTTTTATTCGGATTCAGTGTTTATCGAGAATTTATTTATTTATTAAATATTTACGGATTTTTTGGATGAGATTGAAATTTGTTTTAAAAAGAGCAAAAAGTTCTTAGAGAATTGAAAAAAATATAACAAAATTTGAGTCGAAAGAATTTTTGGTTTTACGAATTCCAATATCCTGTTGTCTACACAATTTTTTTTTTTACCGATTCTTGTATCTCGATGACGCACCAATTTTTTTTTGTACAAATTTTTTTTGACAAATTCCTGTTGTCTTTACATTTTCTCGTGACGTAAGTGAAACATCTTTATATCCTGTTATTGTTAAAAATTAACTTAGATAGGATTTTTTGGACGAAATTTGAAATTTGTTAAAAAAAGAGAAAAAAGCTTCCTAGAGAATTTAAAAAAATATAAAAAAATTTGAGTAGAAAGAAGTTTTGTTTTTACAAATTCCAATATCCTGTTGTGTACACACATTTTTTTACCAATTCTTGTATCTCGATGTCTTGCCAATGTTTTTTTACAAATTCCGGTTGTCTTTACGTTTTTTCTTGACGTAAGTGAAACATAATTATATCCTGTTGTCTTTGCCATTTTTTTTTTACAAATTTCTATATTCTGTTGGTTTTACTTTTTTTTTTCAAATTTATTGCTGTTGTCTTTACAATTTTTTTCACAAATTTCTTTATCCTGTTGGTTTTACTATTTTTTTTCTTCAATTTTATACACGCTGTGGTCTTGACTATTTTTTTTACCAATTCCTACATCTTGTTGTCTGTACCATTC
>OY723393.1:37685335-37738681 GCA_963210295.1 Ophion ellenae
TTATACATTTCAAATATACATGAAAAGATAGCTCAATGTTAACTGGGCTCACTTGTTTTTTCCCTTCTAAAAAAATGCCCTAAAAAACGCTTTTTGGACCTTCCAATTCCAAAAAAGGCCTTTTTCATGAATTTTTAAAAAGTAAACTACAAAACTTTTCTAATCGACCAATACACCATCTTAAAGAACACATCTTGAAGACCTTTCAGTAATTTTTTTATTGAAAAATATTACATTGTTTAGTGGCAAATGGCCGTCAATGAAATGATGTTTTTATATACACGGTTTGCGGTGACCAACATTGCGGCGAAGTGGATCATCTGAAAAAAAAATGCGGATGGATTTAGTCAAATACAAGTATAAACTAGTCTTTAATCGAAGGATTTTAAAAAATATTCATTTTTCACAAAATGGCGGACAGTCAAAGTTAATGGTCCGATTTTAACGAAAAAAAACGGCCGTTTTTTGGCTATAAAACGGCCATTTTTTTTCGAAAAAAAAATCGAACGATTAAAGACTACATTTTTATGTATTAAATAACCCTGCAAAATTTCAAGAAGATCGGTTCATTAGTGTTCGAGTAATCTTGGCCACCGACTTCAGAAATGCCATTTTGAGAAAAACGCGTTTACAGTTTCAATTTCAGTTTACACGAAGAAAATATTTTTTTTTGTAAACTTACATAGAGTCATCTATTCCGGGCCCGTTATTATAAATTCCAGTCTATTATATGAACGTTGTGAATGCTTCTCTTTCAACGCTCATATCTCAGTCAATTTTGTTCGGATCGACTTGAAATTTTCAGGACATATTCTCAGATACTTATACTTCAAAAAAATGCAATAAAAAAAAATCGATTTTTTCAAAATCGCAAGTGGGGGTAACCCCTTAAAGCTTCGAATGACGCTCCGAGCGTTCCGACGGCCGACAATATAACAACCAATAAATCAGTAAATTTTGATCCGTTCACTACGAAATTTTCAGGCATCATTTATAAGATGATGTACTGTCAGAATATATGATTTTTGAAAAAAAGTGTTTTTTCTACTTTCACAACTAGGCGTGACCCCTTAAATAACAATAACTCCGTTGTTGATCAATATTTTGCGATTAAAAAAATTGAAACGTGGCAAAACTATGTACCAATTGTTACTAAAATCACGACCTCGTCATCCCAATGCTCTGATCAGAAAAAGAAATACTGAAATTCTGCCCGTTTATTATGTCAGTATAAAAATTTAAAAAAAACCCGTTTCCTATGCACTCAAAACCCCTTTTTCTACACAGTTTTCTCCATACTCATAATCACATCACCAGACGGACAAAGATCCCAAAAATTGTGGATATAATTCAGTGTCTTCACTGACGAGGAACATCCCTCAGTTGTCGTCCTTCGATTTTCTTGAAACTTATATACGTTATGAAGCGTTGAAAAATAATCGACACGTATTTTTATTTATCGGCAAAAAAAACGGTTTTAAGGGGTGAAACCACCCCCCGAAGAAAGGCATGTCAAGGGGTAACATTGCAGCTTCGCCCACAAGCAGTCGACCGATCCCAATGAAACAAAAACGAAAATTCTTCTAATCCGAAGCGATAAAAAATCCACTAAAGAGTTATGGCACAAAAAAAAATAATTAAGGGGTGAACTACCTTTATTCGAGGGTTGGTTTCACCCTTTAAAACGGTTTTTCCGCCGATAAAAAAAATACGTGTCGCTTAGTTTTCAATGCCCCATAACATATATAAGTTTCAACAAAATCGACGGACGACACCCGAGGCAAATCCTTGTTAGTTTCAGCCTGAAAAAACGAATTGCCAAAAAGCTACTACAATTATCTCAAAATAAAATGAGAATATTGACATTTTCGGCAGGCTCAAAAAAAAAATCGAAATTACTATCGAACAACCTGATTCACCAGGACCAAATCCACGCAGACCCAATGTAAAAAATACCTCCATTTAGGGAGACTTTGTCCTTGAAATGCAGCGGGAGATGTTAGCGGCTCAACATTGAGCAGCTAGGAGAAGAGGAGGGATGCCTCTATGGACCAGGCATTGCCGATTAGCGGTAATTATAAACACATTTGTGTAAACACATTACAAAACTTTAAACGCGTTTTTCTCGAAAACACGTTTTCAAAAATGGCTGACATTCTCCTGACCGCTGTAATTAACATATCGACCTGAAATTTGGAGAGCATACTCAGAAAATATGTCTTCACGGAATGACGGATCGTTTTTTCGATAGATACATTTTTGCATTTATTATTTATCTTTTTATGCGAAAAAAACGCGAAAATTCGATTTTTTTTTAAATTGCCGCCATTTTCCGAAATTTGTACTAAACGAAAAACCCATCCGTCATTCCATGACCAAAGGGTCACAGATTGATAATATGCTTTGAATTTGTGTTTCAGATCAACAAAGAGGGGGCAGTGATGTCAGCCGTTTACCTCCCGCGATTTGAGGACCTGTTTTCGCGGAGCTGCAACGGCCGCCATTTTGGTTTTTTTTTTCAAGAAAATTTTTTTTAACGTTCTGTATATCATGAATAAAAGCAAGAAAAAAACCGCAGTCAAAAAGCTTTACTCGTTTTCTTTAAAAAAAATAAAATGTAAACACCTGAAATATGGCACTCCAACGACAAAGTCTCCCTTATATCGGAGCCCACCACAAAACCGACAAGTCTACGAGATGTCTCGTCATCCCCCAAATGCCCAAATATATTTTACCCCGCCCTTCATACACGCCCACGTCCCTGTGTACATTACAATACAAATATGTACGTCTACTGGGAAAGCTCGATACGAACTCGCCTCGTTTTTCCCTTGCCAAGTGTATTTGACAGTTTAAGATTATTTACCACGTAAGTTGCTCGAGCTTACGCAGCTTCGTGCCCACCTCCGACCTCTTTCCACCTCACTCTCGATCGCGTATCTGGATGCGCCGTACACAGTGGACCACTATGCATTTATGCATGCCTTCTCCCGATCATGCGTACAGTCGGAATTCCATTTTGCAATCTGGAATGCGTGAAATCCGAATGAGGGTGACCCTTCGACCCTTGGATGGGCGCCATTTTCGGACCCTTTCAACCGCAATGAGGGCAGCCCTTTTTAGTTATTTATTCATACGCGTTTGTACTTCTTTACCCTGTATTGCCTCCGATTAAGGGGTTATATACAGATAAATTTTTCGAAAAATCGATTTTTGAAGATTTTTTTCGTAATGTACGTATATTTGAGTACACGCACAGAAAATTTCATGTCAATCCGGCGAATATTTTCGAAGTTACACGCACATTTGTAATTACGTGTCAGAGCGTTCGGAAGTGCTTTTGAAACTTTAAGGGGTTACCCCCAATTGCGATTTTGAAAAAATCTTTTTTTTTATTGCATTTTTTTGAAGTATAAGTATCTGAGAATATGTCCTGAAAATTTCAAGTCGATCCGAACAAAATTGACTGAGATATGAGCGTTGAAAGAGAAGAATCCGCGTTGAAAGAGCGTTGAAAGAGAAACTTTAAACGCGTTTTTCTCAAAATGGCATTTCTGAAGTCGGTGACCAAGATTACTCGAACACTAATGAACCGATCTTCTTGAAATGTTGCAGGCTTATTTAATACATAAAAATGTAGTCTTTAATCGTTCGATTTTTTTTTTCGAAAAAAAAAATGGCCGTTTTATAGCCAAAAAACGGCCGTTTTTTTCGTTAAAATCGAACCATTAACTTTGACTGTCCGCCATTTTGTGAAAAATGAATATTTTTAAAAATCCTTCGATTGAAGACTAGTTTATACTTATATTTGACTAAATCCATCCGCATTTTTTTCTTCAGATGATCCACTTCGCCGCAATGTTGGTCACCGCAAACCGTGTATATAAAAACATTATTTCATTGACGGCCATTTGCCACTAAACAATGTAATATTATTCAATAAAAAAATTACTGAAAGTTCTTCAAGATGTGTTCTTTAAGATGGTATATTGATGGATTAAAAAAGTTCTGTAGTTTTCTTTAAAAAAATTCATGAAAAAGGCCTTTTTTGCGCTACAAGTGGGGGTAACGCCTCAAAACTGTGTTTTTAACCCTTAATAGTCACACTGGGCCCACGGGACCCAAACAAATTATTTTCATGCCGTACAACTTTTTTTTCCTAATAAAACATGCATTTTGTTTATGTGCGTAAGCGTTTCATTCGTTCCTTCTAAATCACACCTGCGTGGGATGAAATAAATATACTTTTTAAAAAGTCCACAGAAACCGTTGTGCCTATTTCAAAGTACATTGTTTCCAGATTATAAAACGATTTTTTTATTTATTTTTTGGCAATAATTACGAGAGTTACAGCATTTTTTGTAAAAAAAGGCATTTTTCACGTTTTTTTGTTTGCATAATTTTTGATCATATTTAAAATTTATTTTTTTATTTCTAACTAATATCCTCGTATTAAACAAGGTTCAAATTATACCTGACTTTTTTTTTAAATATCGCTCAATGCATTATTTCATTATTTATAACAATTTAAAAACGCCTGGGTCCCATGGACCCAGTATGACTATAACGTGATTCTAGCTAAGTGTGACTACTAAGGGTTGAAGTCGGTGAGCAAGATTTCTCGGAAACGGCTGTACCGATCAGTCTCAAATTTTAACACAATCTTTTCAAGTATTTTTCTTAGTAATTAATCGAAGGTTTTTTCCAACCAATAAATATTTTTCACTTTATAAACAATTTAAGGCCTAAATTTTTGTCAAGTATCGATTTTTTTTTGAGAAGCCGCCATTTTGTCAAAAATGATTGTTTTGCTTATTGCTTCGATCACTTACAAGATAATCCCTTATATTAACAAAATATTTTTGGTTTTTTTAATTTTAGATGATCCAGTCCGGAGATATCGTGCTCACCGCAAGACGCTTTTTTAGAGGTGCTCCCGGAGATCAGCTATAGCAGGTTTCAAAATAATTATTTTTATAAATAAAAAATGTTAAAATACAGTTAAACGTTACCATAATATGTGTACAAATTTTTACGTTAAGGAGGTACACCAGCTTCATACAATGTTGCCATGCTAAACCATGGTAAAATTTCAAAATGGTGATAGAACAATAAAATTTGGTGAATATATTCTTTAGTATTATATATGTCAATACAATTTTTTTCAGATTTTTTCATTGTGCCGTTATCGAGTAATTGAACATTGAAGTTCACGTGTATAAGCATAGCGTTTTTATAGATATAGGTATATATTCCGGGTATAAGAATAAACGCTTGTGAATTATTTGTAAGAAAACGGCACAACCAAAAAATCTGAAAAAATTTGTATCTACATGAATAATACTAAAGAATATATTCACCAATTTTTATTGATTTATCACCATTTTGCTGAAGCTGGTGTACCTCCTTAATAGATTTAAAGGTCTTCTCAAGAAAAGTTCTTGAAAAATCGATCTTTTCGGGCCGCCTGACTGTATATAACCCCTTTAACGGCTTCCGGCAAGTTTTTTAATTGCGCTCTCCGTACTTTGCAACTTTTTACCTCGGCCCTCTTACCGCGCTACAGGCTCGTGTATTTCCATATCACTTGAAAAATATTGGAGACTAGGAACTCGGAGAGCCTGAAAAAATGGTAGTGGCGAACGGAAAAATGGTGGAGAACTTTAATTTGATTTGATGTATTTCTTTTATTAACTGTTTGTTTTCGACTAATCGGGTGTGTCGATAAATGATCGGTAGAGGAAATGAAAACGGGGGTAACTTGGGGCCTAAAAGACAGGTGGATTTTCAATATTTTTTTGTGATGAGAGTATGAGGTTGAGGAGATCGGGATTTTACACACAATTGATACATAGTCTCGCCAAGATTGAGGTTTTTTTTTAGAGAAAAATATTGATAAACAATGACGTTATTATTATTTAAGGGCCTTTATTATTTGAGGGAGACCATGTCCTTGAAATGCAGCGGGAGATGTTAGCGGCTCAACATGAGCAGCTGGAAGAAGAGGAGGGATGCCTCTATGGACCAGGCATTGCCGATTAGCGGTAATTATAAACACATTTGTGTAAACACATTACAAAACTTTAAACGCGTTTTTCTCGAAAACACGTTTTTAAAAATGGCTGACATTCTCCTGACCGCTGTAATTAACATATCGACCTGAAATTTGGAGAGCATACTCAGAAAATATGTCTTCACGGAATGACGGATCGTTTTTTCGATCGATACATTTTTGCATTTATTATTTATCTTTTTATGCGAAAAAAAACGCGAAAAATCGATTTTTTTTAAATTGCCGCCATTTTCCGAAATTTGTACTAAACGAAAAACCCATCCGTCATTCCATGACCAAAGGGTCAGAGATTGATAATATGCTTTGAATTTGTGTTTCAGATCAACAAAGAGGGGGCAGTGATGTCAGCCGTTTACCGCCCGCGATTTGAGGACCTGTTTTCGCGATGCTGAAACGGCCTCCATTTTGGTATTTTTTTCAAAAAAAAAATTTTTTAACGTTCTGTATATTATGAATAAAAGCAAGAAAAAACCGCACTCAAAAAGCTTTACTCGTTTCCTTTAAAAAAAATAAAATGTAAACACCTGAAATATGGCACTCCAAGGACAAAGTCTCCCTTAATACATCTTGATAAGTAAAAAAAAAAGATCGTTTTTTCCAAAAGGTGCTCATTCGAAAGTACTATCCTTTGAGTGTCTACCCTGAAAATTTCATGAGGAAATTCGCAGTAGTGACGAAGTTATAGCGTTTTGTAACTGGCCGGGTGAGCAACGACTAACGGTTGGGCCGCAGGTAAACGCGGCCTTTGACATCTGTTTGTCTATGAGCCAGGTATTTTCGCTCCTGTTGAATTCCGGGTAGTTGTGACCTTTTGTATAGCAAGGTCATTTTTTATAAATAAGTTTACAATATTTATAATAAAGTTTAAAATAAACCAGTTATTTCGGTGCAAAGTGTACTTAAAACTTTAAGGTAGTCCTATCGCCAGGCTTCAATCCACAGGATTTCCATTATTTTTTGTTGAGCTTCACTAAATATATTAATAATCGTCTCTGCAAAATTTCAGGGTCGTTTATCGACCTAATTACAGAGAAAAGAAATATTAAAATTGTGTATTTTTGTGAAGGAATTCCGAGACGACATACAAAAACCCAATTTCCGGTCGCTACAAAAGTGTATATAATAGTGGGAATCCGTCAAATTCTTAAAAATAACCAGATTTACATACTTAACACTTGTAGTAATCCAGCGCTCTCAGAAAAAATTACGCTTATTGACCTAATTTTTATGTAATATCAAGTTTAATTTGAACTTCCGGTATTGGATTTATTACCACTTGCTACGATAAGGAGACGCGACAGCAAGGCAACAGCTGACTGTAGTCCTAACCTCATCTCACTCATTCGAATTTCCACACATCTTTCATTTTTAACCGACATATTTCGCCGACACAAATTTTCCACGCTTTTTACCAGTCGTGGCCCGAATACAATGCTTTATATTTCCCACAACTGACATTGTTTTGACAGATCGACGATGAAACGCATGGAGGTTGAACTCGCCTACTTGAGTAAAAAAAGCCGGAGATAGAACCAATATTGCCAAATGTCAAACCTAGAAATACTGCGCGAATCGTTGGAAGAACTATTTTTTTCATTTTTCTAATTAAATGTGAACATTTATTAAACAGTTTACACATGGGAAATTTAGTTATTCCAATTTTTTTTTCATATGTTAAAAATATAAATTGTAAAAGCCTCAAGTATGATCAGCGGTATGACTAGTGTGAAGCGATAGGACTAGCTTAAGGCGTTACCCCCACTTGTAGCGCAAAAAAACGCCTTTTTCATGAATTTTTTTAAAGAAAACTACACAACTTTTTTGATCGATCAATATACCATCTTAAAGAACACATCTTGAAGGACTTTCAGTAATTTTTTTATTGAAAAATATTACATTGTTCAGTGGCAAATGGCCGTCAATGAAATAATGTTTTTATATACACGGTTTGCGGTGACCAACATTGCGGCGAAGTGGATCATCTGAAGAAAAAAATGCGGATGGATTTAGTCAAATATAAGTATAAACTAGTCTTTAATCGAAGGATTTTAAAAAATATTCATTTTTCACAAAATGGCGGACAGTCAAAGTTAATGGTTCGATTTTAACGAAAAAAAACGGCCGTTTTTTGGCTATAAAACGGCCATTTTTTTTCGAAAAAAAAATCGTACGATCAAAGACTACATTTTTATGTATTAAATAAGCCTGCAAAATTTCGAGAAGATCGGTTCATTAGTGTTCGAGTAATCTTGGTCACCGACTTCAGAAATGACATTTTAAGAAGAACGCGTTTAAAGTTTCTCTTTCAACGCTCTTTCAACGCGGATTCTTCTCTTTCAACACTCATGTCTCAGTCAATTTTGTTCGGATCGACTTGAAATTTTCAGGACATATTCTTAGATACTTATACTTCAAAAAAAATGCAATAAAAAAAATCGATTTTTTTCAAAATCGCAAGTGGGGGTAACCCCTTAAACGCGTTTTACTCGAAACTGCGTTTTCAAAATCGGTAGCAGACATATCTCTGCAACTACTGGACCGATCGGGATCAAGTTTCGCACAGTTATGCTTCACACAATAATCTAGTACTTATCGAGCCGTTTTTTCGATACCTGGCATAGTTTTTTTTTCGTCATAAGTACTGAACAATTTTGAGGCGAAAAAACGCCTGTTTTATTCCAGTGACTACCATGAACCTAAAAAATTAAAATTTTAAATTCCGGCTCGATGAGTACTAGTTTCATCCATCTACTTTAAAAAACAAATATATTTTTTTAGATAAAAAAAAATGGCAGATGCACGTCGGGTACCGCAAACGCTGTCAACAAAAACACGTCCCAGAAAAACGACTGTAACTTTTTGATCGTTTGAAATTTTTTAACCAAATTTTCACACAATGTAGATGAAATGACGAACTTAAAAATGTATATCATGGTTGTTGAATAAAATTCAGCTTTATACACGAAAAAAAAATCTTAAACATAACCTTCCTTTTAGTCGTCTTAGGTGTATGTAAGCCCTCAAAAAAAGTGCCGCCGTTCCTACAGGACCAATCGATTTAGGTGGTTCTCGCAACTAGCAAGAAACATCACTCGTCTCGAGTGATTTTGTTGAAACTTACATTTGTGATGAAGCATTGAAAACTATTAGACACGTGTTTCTTTTAGTGGAAAAACGGGTTTAAGGGGGGAAAACACCCCTCGAAGTTTCATCCCTTAAATTTCATTTTTTTAAAATACTTCTATAGTGCATTTTTTCGTCGCCTTACAGTAGAAGAATTTCGGTTTTTGTTTTATTTATATCGGTGGGATGCTTGTGGGTGAAACGGCAAAATCACCCCTTAATACGCCTTTCTTTAAGGGCCCCCCCTGAAAACGGTTTTCCGCCGATAAAAAAAATTCGTGTCTAATCGTTTTCAATGCTTTATCACATACATGACTTTCAACAAAATCGAAAGCGGACACTCAAGTGATGTTCCTTGCAAAAGCCATCTCGAATGAAAAATAAGAAAATGTACTTTTAGCATCATAATTAAAATTTCGTACAACCGGATACTTTTTTGAAATTTTGAGAATCTCAGTAATGGTAATCTGTGCAGAAAAAAAGTTCGATTTTCGGCCAAAAAAACAATTTTAATCATTTGCTATTAACACATCGATTAAAATACGAAAAAATAATGCGATCATACAATGGAAACTATTATAAACTAGGCTCTGTCCGTATTTGGAGTAAATAAAATTCCTAGATGTCCAGATACGACTTACAGAGTTTCATAAAACATAATTTCGAAAAAAAGGCAAAAGAAAACGGAAAATTTACAAAAATGCCCTCAACTCTGTCAATTTTCCACTTTTTTACAAAATCTCTGTTGCAAATTGAAATTAAGACTCTAGCCTATGAAACTCCACAATAAAATCGATTTAAAATTACCCTAGCCTATGAAACTCCACAATAAAATCGATTTAAAATGACGGGTATTATTTCCCATGATTATTACACATTAACGCTAATAAATAAAAAAGATCGCCCAAAAATATTTGCACCACTGATAGAGTCCTCTATTCAGTCGCATTCATACCTAACCTAAATTCACAACCTGTCAAAACTCATTTCCACTTAGAATAATAATTATTCGTCATCTTTCCCTCGACTATTTTCGCCATTCGCCAAGGTTCAATATTCGCGGAGGGGGGAGAACGAGCAGCGGTAGAGGAGAGGGAGTCCGCAAGCACGAAGCTCGTAACTTGAGGAAAGTTCTACTGTAATCTGCTCACCGTATTATACTGAATCGGGGCATAGGTGAATTGGAGTTTGGAGTTTTCAGGAACGATCAGTATTCGGTGCTGCAGTACACGTACATATGAGGCGCATTATAGGTATATAAATTGTTTATATATATATATATATATATATATATATATATATATATATGGAAAAAAGGAAACGTGTTAAGGCCGCGAGCCAGTAACGCCGACTGAATTTTCTCGTGCGCACTTCGCATACCTTATGCACCTATACATGCACGTATTATTGTACGATATCGTTCGTAGCAACCAAAATGTAAATTCAACAGAAGTTCCGCTTGCTCGAAAAGTTGTGTGAAATGAGGCCTCATACTAGCCAAGTAGGCGTAATGGTGTCGCGTCTCGGAATTTTGTTCCATGGCTAGACACAATAGGAAGAAGAAAAAACCATTTTCACAAATAAACGTATTGCCGATATTTTCCGTGATGGAATTCGAGCACGAAAATTTGTCGAATTTCGGAAAGTGAGAAAATAACCACGTGGGCTCGGGTATGAAAATTGAGAAAATACGATTTTTTTTTTCTATTTACGTAACTTTGTTTGCTGGAAAGATTTTCGTGAAAATTCGAAAAATTGTCGGGGTTGAAACGATTTTTGGGATGGAACGATTTACCCTGATGCCTTTTTTTTGTAACTGTGTTTTGTGGAATAGTATACGTCGTATCTCAAAATCTAGAAGTCCGATGGACTTCAAATTCGGACAGAGCTAAGTTTATAATATTTTCGTTAGTATGGACCTATGATTTGTTTATATGTTCCTCCATTTGTTAATAACAAATTATTGGAGTTGTTTTTTGCTCGAAACTCGAACTATTCTTGCGATTTTGGTAATTTTCAAAATTCTGATAAAGTATATTTGTATATTTGTTATTCGTATAAATATGTACTATTATAGTAAAAGTACATATTTTTATTTTCCATTTCAACTGGCTTTTTGTTCTTTGTTTGAACAATAACAACTTGATTGTTTATTAAAAATTTTCAATGGAAAAAAATGTCAGAGCCGGCAAGACTATGTATTAATTATGTGTAAGTTCCCGACCTCGTAATCCTAGTACTCTCATCAGAAGAAAATGTCGAAAATTGAACCTGCGCCGATGCGACATGCAGCAACGGCGGCACTTTGCTTAAATAATAATACCTCCATTGTTTATGAATATTTTTCAGTTAAAAAAAAACTCAAACATGGCAAGATTATGTATTGATGGTGTGTAAATTTCCGACCATGTCAACCGGATACTCCCGTTAGAAAAAAAAATATTGAAAGGCGAGCTTTTTTCGGATATCTGATTTCCAGTGGCTCGCCCTGTGCACACACACTCGGCCATACATGTGTATGCCTTGGAGTGGCATAAATGTGAGCTTTATTTTTTTTTCCTTTTTCTCACCATGGGATTGTCTAAAAAAAAAATTGTGGAAGCTGCGAGCGGTCAAAAATTATTTAGAAGTCGCTCAACTCTCAAAAAATTCAAATTTTCATTAAAAAATCGATTTTTCAGTCGCTCAACTCTCCCAAAAATTCAAATTTTCATTAAAAAATCGATTTTTTAGTCGCTCAATTCTCCCAAAAATTCAAATTTTCATTAAAAAATCGATTTTTTTCGTTCACTTCTCACCCACAAATTTAACGCTTTATCATTTTTAAGTGAAGCTCGCGGAAGCTCTAGCCGGCCAATGAATATTTAGTGGTCGCTCAAGAGCTTCGAAATTTCCAATCGGCGCGATTTTTTTTCTCTTCTCACTCGTAAATTTAACACTTTGTAAAATGTTCAAAACAATTAATCCTTTTTTTCTTTAGAAACGGATTTTTTAAATTCACCCCACACTTCTAACCCGATAAAACGGGGGCCCTATAATTTTGTTTACGGACAAGAGCTTTAAAGAATTATTTACGAGAACAAGTTATAATTCTTGGGTTAGTAGTGTGAGGTAAATTTGAAAAATATGTTTCTAAATAAAACCAATTTATTGTTTTGAAAATTTTACAAAGCGTCAAATTTATGAGTAAGAAGAGTAAAAAAAATTTCGAGCGACCACTAAATATTCATTGAGCGGCTAGAGCTTTCGCGAGCTTAATTTAAATATTATAAAACGTAAAAATGATGGGTGAGAAGTGAACGAAAAAAAAATCGATTTTTCAATGAAAATTTGAATTTTTGGGAGGCTTGAGCGACCTCTAAATATTTTTCGACCGCTCGCAGCTTTCGTGACAATTTTTTTTCTTCTTTAAAGTACATTATTGGATGGTGAGAAAAAGGAAAAAAAATAAAGCTCAAATTTCTTCCATCCGTGCCTGTATAAATCCACGTATGTACATATTTTGTCAGAGGTTTAGGAATGAAGGATTCATCTCTCGGATGTATTACGAAAAGAATATACACAGGGCGAATAAAGTATCGAGACAGAGAAAAATTCAACAATTTCGCTGAGTTCTCGCGTTGGCGCTACGCGTCCCTCCTGTTGTCAGCTTGTAAAAAAAGGGATAAACACGGCCGTAAAAAACAATCGACCTCGGGAGAGCTGTCTCACGAAAAATCAACAATTTCTCGGGGATCCCTTTTCCGCGCCTTTGGGCTGAGAAAAAAAAATGAAAGAAACTCGGGGAAAAAAATTGCGGTCGTGAAAAAAAAAAACGATCGGTGTTTTTTTACGGCCTTCCACAGTTTTTCTACACGCGTTCCCTCCACTAGGTCAGTTTAAAGAGAACGAAATAAAAAAATGTTCGGCTTGAAGTCTCGTGGTGTAGACGAGGCATACAGGATCTTCGAAAAGGCCATTTTGTTCAATGAAAAATCTATTTTCATTCGTATCAACGATTTTTCATTGATACTCTACATTGATACGATTATCGATGATCGATGAAAATTCGGCTGAAATATGTTCGATGCTATCAACCTTCCGATTATCATCTGAATTGCATTTTTTTTTATCTTAGCGGCTGGGTTGAAATTCCGAATTTTAATATTCCGAAATTCAAGATGAATTCGGGTTGAAATTCCGAACTTTGGATGATCAGAACGCTCAAAACTCCGAAAGAATACTACCCCGAAAGATCAAAACTCCGAGGAATTTTACACGAAAGACGAAAACTCCGAAAATCTGAACATCGTCAAAATAATTCGGCTATGGAAGTTTGAAAGTTTTCAATAAATCGACGAATTATTTCAAAATGTTTTTTCATTGAGGCGTTACCCGCACTTGTAGCGCAAAAAAAGGCCTTTTTCATGAATTTTTGTAAAAGAAAACTACAAAACTTTTTTAATCGATCAATATACCATCTTAAAGAACACATCTTGAAGAACTTTTAGTATTTTTTTTATGGAAAAATATTACATTGTTTAATGGCAAATGGCCGTCAATGAAATAATGTTTTTATATACACGGTTTGCGGTGACCAACATTGCGGCGAAGTGGATCATCTGAAAAAAAAAAATGCGGATGGATTTAGTCAAATATAAGTATAAACTAGTCTTTAATCGAAGGATTTTAAAAAATATTCATTTTTCACAAAATGGCGGACTGTCAAAGTTAATGGTTCGATTTTAACGAAAAAAACAGCCGTTTTTTGGCTATAAAACGGCCATTTTTTTCGAAAAAAAAAAATCGAACGATTAAAGACTACATTTTTATGTATTAAATAAGCCTGCAAAATTTCAAGAAGATCGGTTCATTAGTGTTCGAGTAATCTTGGTCACCGACTTCAGAAATGCCATTTTGAGAAAAACGCGTTTAAGGGGGGATTGTCTTTTTTTTCGCAAAATTTACCGCTTTTTGGGAATTTTTTTGTGAAGAAAGTATACAACGGAAAACTTGTGAAACTTGGAATATAGTTTTATTGATCTGTTTACTACATACAAAAAAATTGTTAAACAATTTCATCAAAAAATCCGCCTCCCACCCCCCTTGACGCGCGATGGTCCTTTTTTGATGGTGTGCACGATTTCTCAAAAACTATTCAACCGATTGCCTTCAAATTTTGACAGAATGCTCAGCTGACATCCTTTTATCGTTTAATGAAGCAAAAAAGCAATACGTTTGATAGTTTTTTATTTATAACAAAAAATCGATCAATTTTTTTCGAAAAATCGATACTTCAAGTTCAAAACGTCAACAAATCGTAAATTTTTTTTTTCCCTTCATCGAACGATAGCTATATGTGTCTAAAGTAAAATGCTTTTTGGGTTTTTGTTGCAGGATGAACGTGAAGGCTGGAATAGTGCACACCATCAAAAAAGGACCATCGCGCGTCGAGGGGGGTGGGAGGCGAATTTTTTAATGAAATTGTTTAAAAAAATTTTTGTATGTAGTAAACAGATCAATAAAACTATATGCCAAGTTTCACAAGTTTACCGTTGTATACTTTCTTCACAAAAAAAAATCCCAAAAAGCAGTAAATTTTGCGAAAAAAAAGACAATCCCCCCTTAAAGTTTCTCTTTCAACGCTCTTTCAACGCGGATTCTTCTCTTTCAACGCTCATATCTCAGTCAATTTTGTTCGGATCGACTTGAAATTTTCAGGACATATTCTCAGAAACTTATACTTCAAAAAAATGCAATTAAAAAAATCGATTTTTTCAAAATCGCAAGTGGGGGTAACCCCTTAACGCGAGAAATCCCTTTGGGAGCGTAAAAATTAGGTATTTTTCGGGAATTTTTTTAGAAGGGATAAAATAATCTGATCATTTTCAAATTTAGATATGAGTTTATTATAACTGTCAAGTTTAGAAATTTTTTTTTTTTTTGGGATGACCAACAAAATGGTGGCGTTATTAAGGGTGTTCGGACGCCTGTTTCCCGTGACATCGACAAGTGCTGCAGTTGTCACTCTCTTTCCGTGGATCTGAAAAAGATTCAATAAATGTCATTCGTTTACTGACATATTAAGGGGAAGGATATACCTAAAAAATGATGAAAAAGTGCAAAATTGAAAATTTGGGAGCCTTTTTTACTCTAAAATTCGAATTTTCGACCATTTTTTCGACATATTTGACCCTAAAAAAATTATTTATTTACACGCTACCTTTCAAACTTTAGATATTTTCTACCGATAATATTACTGAGAGTAACCTCCCAAAATTTCATCCAAATCGGTCGATAACTTTTTAGATACAACACGAGCAGTTTTTGAAAAAGTAGTTTCGAGATAATCGCGTTTAAAGTTTCAACATGTGAAAACTATCAATTGTAGTGACTTACCGACTATATGCGATAACTCCGCAAATATTCAATATTTCGAGTTTTCCTTTCGTCAGTATATTCTTTGGGTATCATACTGTCGAAATATTTTTTTTAAACGATTTTTTGAAAATTCTAAAGGGATTTCTCGCCTTGAGAAGTGATTTTATGTCAATTTTGAAATTTGTCTAGAAAATGTTACACGTTCTGCATCATTTGAAGTCAACTGTGATGAGTAGTATTTGGCATAAAAAATTTACGACTCTGAGATAATATAAAAATTCCGTTTCGAATTCAGCTGAATTGAGGTAATTGCATTTTTTATACGAAACACTGCTTAAAAAATTGCTTTCACATGGAATTAAATTGTAGAAAAAAATAGAATGAAATTAAATTCTAGAAAAAAATAGAATTAAATTGAATTCTAGAAAATATAAATATATTCTAGATAATAAATATAAATATATTCTAGATAATAATTAAATTCTAGAAAAAATATATCTTATTCGGATAGTATTTTTCTCGATGATCATTGATATCAATTTTTGATCATTTTTTTCTCGGTGATCATTTTGATTTTTCGATAATTTTTTTCTCGATAACGAGATACATAAAAAAGTTCGTTCGGGAGCGTTTCGTGTCCGGAATTTAATTATCTTCATTCTGCCGCACCCAAAATGGACTTTCGATTTTTTTTCCAGTATGCTCCATTTTTTGGAGCAAATACCGCTGGTCACAAAAATACGATATATTTTTTTCCGAAGAGGACTTGAAAAGTCACTGAAAATCTTATTTTTCTCGGTCGCAAAATCTTCGCGCAAGGCTCTCAAGAAACACATACTGACCTCACGACTGTCACCCTATACATAAATTAATTCAACTTCATTATTCACGAATACTCTTGTAATATCGTCCGAGGTGTTATCACCCTCGGTCCCTGTGCGATTCCAAACCAATTCAGGAGCGCCGATCCCCCTTAATCGTTGACCTCCATTAGCCTTAGTCTCCGTCCCACTCGTTGAGGAGCCTTCGAAAGGACACTCAGGAGCCAGCTTGTCAAAGAAATTTACGAGGATGCGAACCACCACGAGCACCGGAGGGAATAACTTTGTTATGTGGTACCTCGGACAAGTATATGGCCAGCATTTTTTATGGGCGCGCATTCTTTAGGGTTCCCTAGCCAGGGGGAAGCTCTGCGACAAACCGCCTCGCGCGTTCTTTCCAGAGGAATCAAATTTTCATTCGATATGGGACACACTTGAAATGCGTGGGCGGGGGCGCGTGAATTTAATTTTTTTTCACGACGACTTATTCGCTAGGGTGTTTTTGGGGTCTTTTTACAAAACGATTTTTTTTTAAACCAGAAAAAAAAACAAAACAAAAATTCTGCATTTTTTTTTTGGCTGTTGGCACTGTGCAGTTAATTGGGAAAGTGCATCGAAAATTTGCTATCTCGAAGCCTCTCGCTCTCGTTCTCTCTCACCCCTCTTCTCACTCTCTCTCTCCCTCTCTTATTTCTTTTACGTTTGCCAGATTTCCCTGCATTTTTTTAATTTAGCATTTGAGTTTTTTGTCCTGTTTCTTTTATTTTCACTTATTGTAGTAAAAAGGTATAATTGACAAACTTAATGACAAATTTATTGTGAAAAGTGCATCGAAAGTTCTCTCTCTCTCACTCTATCTCTCTCTCGCTCTCCCTTTCCCCCTCTCTTATTCCGTTTGCGTTCTCTAGTCTTCCCTACACTTTTAAAATTCAACACTCAATTTTTGTCCCCTTGCTGTTTTTCTTTTTTTTTTTTTTTTTAAATAATAGTTACAATCTTGCTCCTGTGATTAAGGCGTTACCCCCACTTGTAACGCAAAAAAGGCCGTTTTCATGAATTTTTTTAAAGAAAACTACAAAACTTTTTTAATCGATCAATATACCATCTTAAAGAACACATCTTGAAGAACTTTCGGTAATTTTTTTATGGAAAAATATTACATTGTTTAGTGGCAAATGGCCGTCAATGAAATAATGTTTTTATATACACGGTTTGCGGTGACCAACATTGCGGCGAAGTGGATCATCTGAAAAAAAAATGCGGATGGATTTAGTCAAATGTAAGTATAAACTAGTCTTTAATCGAAGGATTTTAAAAAATATTCATTTTTCACAAAATGGCGGACAGTCAAAGTTGATGGTTCGATTTTAACGACAAAAAACGGCCGTTTTTTGACTATAAAACGGCCATTTTTTTTTCGAAAAAAAAAATCGAACGATTAAAGACTACATTTTTATGTATTGAATAAGCCTGCAAAATTTCAAGAAGATCGGTTCATTAGTGTTCGAGTAATCTTGGCCACCGACTTCAGAAATGCCATTTTGAGAAAAACGCGTTTAAAGTTTCAATTTCAGTTTACACGAAGAAAATATTTTTTTTTTGTAAACTTACATAGAGTCATCTATTCCGGGCCCGTTTTTATAAATTCCAGTCTATTATATGAACGTTGTGAATGCCAGGTATACGACCCTTTTCATCGAACAATGCATTGAAGGTCGGCGGGAGGGTCGAGCGCGCCAGACGGCAGACTAGCCGGTCGTTTACACAACGGATTCTTCTCTTTCAACGCTCATATCTCAGTCAATTTTGTTCGGATCGACTTGAAATTTTCAGGACATATTCTCAGATACTAATACTTCAAAGAAATGCAATAAAAAAAAATTTCAAAATCGCAAGTGGGGATAACCCCTTAATGTCATTCTGACCAGCTTATACTCAAGTGTAATACACAATTATTTTTCTCGTATTTATTAACACACGGAGAAAACAGGGGCCTCGAAGTTTAAAATTATACTATGCTTCTAAAAACGAATATCATTAAATATCAAAAAGTGTTGAATGGACGATAAAAATTGTAATTATGGTATAGTAATAATGAAGAAATTTACATTTTAACCTACGATATGGCACGTAAACTGATACAAATAATACAATTTATTCGGCATATTGTGATTTTTTGTAGTATTCAAAAAATATTTTTCCCACGTGATTGGAACAATTAGTTTCCAGTATTCTCCAAAAAGTACGGTATAGAGTCACATTTTACTAATAACATCGTAACATTTTTCGCTATACGCGCAAGATTTATGCTATGCGGATTGTGAAATCTATACATACACGAAGATTCATGCTATACGTATAGTAAAACCCATATGAAAATATTACTAGCGTCCATGCGAGAATAGTTTCAAATGTAATATGCACGCATCATTTTTACTATACGGTGTGAGAATCATTTTTACACCTCTATATCAACAATTCTTAGAATTCCGAACTGGCAATAAATTGATGTACTTTTCTAGCACTGAATATTTGAATTCTGGCAACCAGTGTTAGAATTTGTGGCTGGATTTTTCTCCGTGCATTTTTTATCTAAAAAATTCCAAAGTATGGAAAATACATTGAATGAGTCAATCAATTTCTCTTCGCCGTTCTCTCTCTCTCTCTCTCTCTCTCTCTCTCTCTCTCGCTCTCTCCACCTCCACTTCCTCTTCTTCTTATCCGCGTGAACGTTTAGTTTCATCACTCTGAGTACGCTGAGATTAAGCGAGCGCGAGCGCATAATCACGAGCAAATCGAATCAGCGTAAGGCGAGTTTCCGTGCACTTCGGCAAATGTATACCGGGGATCGGGATCGCAGCGCGATCGGTAAATCCCCGCCTAGAGTTTGGGCGTATGCAAATCAGTGGTCGCGCACTTATATACCAAGAGATATGCTGTGCATATATATATATATATATATATATATATATATGTGTGTGTGTGTGTATGTATATGCATATGTATATATATATATATGTGTGTGTGTGTATATATATATATATATATATACAGGGTGATTCACAAGATAAAGGTTCCCTTGATGAGCATACATGCCATTGCCAGAAAAACCCTTTTTTTTAATTTCGTGCGACAAAAATTGGCCGAAATATTCGCGTTCAAAGTCCGGCGCTGAGCAAACAATGGCACAGTGGTTGCTGACATTTTTTTTGTTCCAAGTATTAATTGCTAAACCAAAATTATCGATTCATATTATCGATTTGCAATGCGAGTCTCCGTTTTAGTTATTTTTTGCCAAAAATAAAAAAAAAAAACATTTTGGGAAAAAGAAATTCACTCGTCCGAAGGTGGATTCGAAGCCGCGCTAGGTCCGGCTTGCCAATTCCGCGCGTGAGCAACTACTGTGGCATTATTTAGTACTTGGACTTTTAACGCGAATATCTCGGCCAATTTTCGTCGCACGAAATTTCGAAAAACGCGTTTTGCTCGCGATGACACCCTATGGGCTCACAAAGAGAAGTCGTTGTGGATCGCCCTGTATATATATATATATATATATATATATATATATATATATATGCTAGATATGCATATATACAGGGTGTCCTGTTGAATCGAAAATCCTGCAGCTGTCGATAGGTCAGATCATGCCCTACTATATGCTGGAATTTCAGTTCAGTAAAAGTCCCACAGTTGTCGAGATTTTCGGCTTTATGTCGTTTATTTTACATTTTTTTACACCGCAGGCTATCAAAGCCAGATGTTTGAATTCGTTAGTACGACAATTCTTCATTAGATATTTTTTTCATAAAGCTTCCTTAATATTTAAGGTTAGAAAGAAGACTTTTGTAGATAAAAGAAATAACGAAGAGTATTTTTTTAAACCAGGTCAAAAAGTTATCATTTGTTGAAATGACATGCGAAAAACCAAAAGCAGATGATTTTTATCTCGGAAACCGTGGGACTTTTGCTAAACTGAAATTCGAGCATATAGTAGGACCTGATCTGATGTATCGACAGTTGCAGGATTATCCATTCATAACAGGACACCCTGTATATATATATATATATATATATATATACCAACACGTACCTACATATACATATATATATATATATTTATGTGTGTGTGTGTGTGTGTGTGTAGGTACGTGCTCACGAAGTTAGTACCTTCATATATCAAGCAAACTGGTGTCATAGACACTATACGGTGATCGTGGTGAGTACGCCGAAAGGGTGGATCGGTCAGTGATTTAATCCCTTGAACAGCGGGCGAATCCGCAAGTTGATGGAACTTTTCGATGTGCCCCTTCGCCCCTCTGCGAAACTCACAGTGTCGAATAACCATACTCGCCACCATACTATATGCCACCCCAGCGTTATTCACCCAGCAACTTTGACCCCCAGGAAAGCTCCAAATTCGAAGCGATTAGACGATTTTTTCGAACCGCCAAAATTATCCGACTCCCGTGATTTAGTAAGGAAATTGACGAGAAACGCGAATGACAGTTTTATTTCGATCACAATCAGCGGCATTGATTTCTTCGTCGATGCAATGGCCTCGCTAGACGAATTGCCAACGTACGTTTAAAAAGCCTTTTTATCGACATCAACCAGTCCTCGTTTTATCGAATAAATCAGCGAATTGACGTCACGAAGGTTTTTTTTTTTGTTTTTCGAAACGGTGCGGACTTTTATGACGCGTAACCTAGTTTCGTCCAATAACGCAATAAACTTCGATGGAGGAAATGTACAGGGCGGCTCGAAAAGTGACGTACTGAAGAAAAATGTTGATGCCTCGTGGCGATATTTATACGCATCAGCACCATGTACGTTCCACGATCTTTTTTACTTTTTGAGAAAAATACATTTTTTTTCGTGTTTTCCTGTTGCTCGGATTTTTGTATCTCTTTTTTTGTGTAATTTTCTCAAAGAAGTTTTGTAAGCGTTGAGAATCATGGAAATCGATTTTTTTGCATTTTTTCAAAGTATATGTATTCGAGAATATGTGAAAAAATTTTCAAGTTAAAATATTGAAAATCGATCAAGTTACAGGCGATTAGTGAGAGCAGGAAGCGCAATGATTTACGTATACGAAAACTTTCAATAGCGTTTTTCTCAAAACGACTTTTCTGTGCTTATGGAACATTTTGGTAATACCAGTAGCTATCGTTGTAGGTAGCCGTTTTTTTTATTTAGTATTTACTTTTTAAGGCGTTACCCCCACTTGTAGCGCAAAAAAAGGCCTTTTTCATGAATTTTTTTAAAGAAAACTACAAAACTTTTTTAATCGATCAATATACCATCTTAAAGAACACATCTTGAAGAACTTTCAGTAATTTTTTTATTGAAAAATATTACGTTGTTTAGTGGCAAATGGCCGTCAATGAAATAATGTTTTTATATACACGGTTTGCGGTGACCAACATTGCGGCGAAGTGGATCATCTGAAAAAAAAATGCGGATGGATTTAGTCAAATATAAGTATAAACTAGTCTTTAATCGAAGGATTTTAAAAAATATTCATTTTTCACAAAATGGCGGACAGTCAAAGTTAATGGTTCGATTTTAACGAAAAAAAACGGCCGTTTTTTGGCTATAAAACGGCCATTTTTTTCGAAAAAAAAATCGAACCATTAAAGACTACATTTTTATGTATTAAATGAGCCTGCAAAATTTCAAGAAGATCGGTTCATTAGTGTTCGAGTAATGTTGGTCACCGACTTCAGAAATGCCATTTTGAGAAAAACGCGTTTAAAGTTTCTCTTTCAACGCTCTTTCAACGCGGATTCTTCGCTTTCAACGCTCATATCTCAGTCAATTTTGTTCGGATCGACTTGAAATTTTCAGGACATATTCTCAGATACTTGTACTTCAAAAAAATGCAATAAAAAAGAAATCGATTTTTTCAAAATCGCAAGTGGGGGTAACCCCTTAAGCCGCCGAACAGAAGTAAAACATTTCGCCATAATTACGTTTCTTTTAACACCCGCCATTTTGTGATTTGTTTTCCCGAAAAAACGGCCACCTGCAACGACAACTACATTTCTATGGATAATTTTTAAAAAATATATATATTTTTCAGACCAACCGATGCCGAGTTATCGATCCGGCCGGTGGACTACATTTTTTATACAGAAGCTCTATTATACCCCAATAACGTTGTGAATATTTAATTTTTTTCTAAAAATTTACACGAAATAAGTTCAATATATGCCTACGCTAACACACTGGCTCATTTTAACCCGGACGAATTTTTAGCAAAATGCTCAATTTTCCAAAGTTGAAAATTATCAATATTTTTTTTAAACAACATAATTTGATATAGTCCGAATTTTAATTATAGAGACCAACTAAGAGATGTTTAAAGTGTATCTCTGATTTTTTTTCAATAAGATCCGCGCCAAGGTTTGTTAATAGCCGGTGGATGAAGTTCCGGTCGAATTGGCCCAATGTGGAAAATAGTGTTCAGTTGGTAATTTATTTATTGCTCAACAATGCACTTTATAACGATAATACGAGTAAAAAAAATCCCGAAGAAAGTACATACATTTATATATATTAAGGTGGCACAAATTTCAGCTCTATTTTGTTCCTTTTTCTTACCATCCAATTGTCTACTTTGAAGAAAAAAAAATTCTCGCAAAAGCTGCGAGCTGTCAGAAAATACCTAGAGGTCGCTGAAGCCTCCCAAAAATTCAAATTTTCTTTAAAAAATCGATATTTTTTTTCGTTCACATCACACCCACGAATTTTACGTTTAAAAATGTTTAAATTAAGCTCGCGAAACTTCTAGCCCGCCAATGAATATTTAGTGGTCGCTCAAGAGCTTCGAAATTTCCAATTTTTTTTCTCTTCTCACTTATAAATTTAACACTTTGTAAAATGTTCAAAACAATTAATCCTTTTTTTTCTTTAGAAACGAATTTTCATTAATTTACCTCACAACTTCTAACCCGATAAAATGGGGGACCTATAATTTTGTTTGCGGACAAGAGCTTTAAAGAATTATTTTTTGAGAACAAAGATCATAATTCTTGGGTTAGTAGTGTGTGGTAAATTAAAAAAATCTGTTTCCAATCGTTTTGAAAATTTGACAAAGCATCGAATTTATGTGTGAGAGAGTAAAAGAAATTGGCGAAAATTGTAAATTTCGAAGCTTCTGAACGACCAGTAAATATTCATTGACCGGCTGGAGCTTTCGCGAGCTTAATTTAAAAATTCTAAAGCGTAAAACTCATAGGTGAGAAGCGAACCAAAATAAAATCGATTTTTTAATGAAAATGTGAATTTTTGGGAGAATTGAGCGACCTCTAAATATTTTTTGACCGCTCGCAGCTTTCGCGTCTTTTTTTCTCTTTCAAGTAGATAATTGGATGGTGAGAAAAAGGAAAAAAATAGAGCTCAAATTTGTGCCACTCCAATATACATATATATATATTAGGGTGATTCGTTTCAGGGCAACTTTTTTTTTATCCATCGTGCCCGAAAACCTTTAGTTGGTCCCCAAAAACGAACTTTCGTGAAAGGGAGGTGTTGTCAAAAAACATTTAGAGGTCGCGAATCAAAATTAAAGGTTTCCCATTTGATTAACATTGAAAAAAATGTTTTTCTCATTATTAGTGTTACCATACCGCGAATTTTTATATCGCGATATTTTCCAAGTGGGTTCTCATAGGAAATATGATACTCCACAATAAAGTTCATTGAGCCATGGCCGTAAATTCAACCGTTTCAGCGGCATCATTATTTCAATTGAATACTGTGCAAAATATCTATTCAAACGGCTGTAACGCCTAAGCTATTAGATATATCGAAAAAAATTCAGATGAGAACTTTGTAGAGAAATTAATTTGCTACAAAAAAAGTCTTATAAGCCGAGCCCGAAAATTCAACTCTTTTTCAGCTATAGGTGGATGAAGTAAAATAAATAGATCTTTTTTAAAACAAAAAAAATCTATTTATTTTACTTCATCCACCTATAGCTGAGAAAGAGTTGAATTTTCGGGCTCGGCTTATAAGACTTTTTTTGTAGCAAATTACTTTCTCTACATAGTTCTCATTCGAATTTTTTTCGATATATCTAATAGCTTAGGCGTTACAGCCGTTTGAATGGATATTTTCATACAATATTCACTTGAAATAATGATACCGCTGAAACGGTTGAATTTACGGACATGGCTCAATGAACTTTATTGTAACGTATCATATTTCCTATGAGAACCCACTTGGAAAATATTGCGATATCAAAATTCGCGGAATGGTAACACTAATAATGAGAAAAACATTTTTTTCAATGTTCATCGAATGGGAAACCTTCAATTTTGATTCGCGACCTCTAAATATTTTTTCACAACACCCCCCTTTCACGAAACTTCGTTTTTGGGTACCAACTAAAGGTTTTCGGGCACGATGGGTCAGAAAAAAAAGTTACCCTGAAACGAATCACCCGAATATTATATATATATATATATATATATATATATATATATATATATATACGTCGTCCTCATAGTATCCAATTATCCCCATACTCAATACTACGTAAAGCCAAGTGTCTTCAAAATCACCTTCAGACAAATGTAAGCATGTTCATATAAAGGTAATTTCAACGACCTTCATCGTATCCAAAATCAACGATTCGTTCGAACAAAAATTTGATGACTGTCCTCAAAATAGCCAGATGTGCTGATAGCCAACATTGCTATAGATTGATAGACAACATATATAGCTATAGATATATAGACCGCTCGATATATCGTTTCAAACAACCTACGAAAATAACCCAGCTGTTTACATAATTGGTGAGCGGCAACGATAATTTGATGGAAAATAAATAGGCCGAGTGCAGTCTACAAGGGCCTCCGAGAGCATCAGCGGGTGGCAACGAAACTTGATTGAAGCCATGAATGTCGCTGGAACGAGGGGGGAAAAGGGTGTAGAGGTTCTCTACATATGCGACACTCTGTAAACGTACGTAGAGGCGGATCAGCGAGGGGCGTGGAGGGGGTGAGTAAAGTGAAGGGGTTGCCGCCATTAGCGAGGCAAAAGCGTGTCGAAAATTGGTAAAATATTCGATTTGCCACTTTAAAAGTACCGGTGGCATATACAAGTATTATTATTCATGCACGAAACAACCGCGTGTCTCGAACTCTTCACCTCGCGTGTATGGGCCGTTCCACGCGGAGCTGGTCGATTTTCAAAAAAAAATCCTAATGAGATTATTGGAATGACGAGGTTGAGATTTTACAGACAATTAACATATCGTCTTGCCCGGTTGGTGTTTTTTTTTTGTTCAGAAATATTGATAAACAATGACGTTATTAATATTTAAACACAGTGCGCCGTTGCTGCATGGCTAAAAGGTGTAGATGCTTCTGGCAACCAGGGTAGTAGGAAATGGAAAATAAAAAAATGTCCTTTTAGTATAACTTTCGTATGAAAAAATTATTTTTTGCAATTTTTGGAATGAGAATTGCAAGCTGCAGAAAAAAAAATCGATTTTGTATGAAAAAAATTAAACAACTTCAATCGTTTGTTATAAACAAATGATTGTTTGTAACAAACCATTTTGTTGTAAATGGTGTCTCGTGAAACGTAATTTCGAGAAAAAGCCAGAAGAAAAAAATCATAAAGCACTCAATTCTTGACATTTTCACCAAATCTTTGTTGGAAATTAAACTTCAGATTCTCGGCTACCAAACTATGCAATAAAGAATAATATCTCCGCGATTTTAAGATCCCGAAAACTCAATTAAATAATTAATTAATTAATGAAGCTTCGATTCAACTTTCCCGCGGACGTTTCCATACCAATCGATAGTCCGCATTTCCTCAAATATTCTTATTGGCCATCGGCTGATGTAGAGTTGGAGAAAAAATGCAAATACGGAAAATGGGACGCCCCGTATCGATAGGCGATACCGCACATGATCGCGAAAAAGGGGGGATTTATTTCGATGCTCGCCAGAAATATCGTACATGAGTGAAAAGCAACTGGGAACGTAAATTACGCGTTTTCCGGCTCATTAATAATTTCCGCGTCATTACGAAGCCGGACTATTTTCCCCGCGGTGTTGGGAAATAAAAACTAAATTGTGAACAAAAAAGAAGAAAAAGGAGGAAGTATCTTAAATGACGGTACATAATGGTGGCTCGGGAAATTCACGCCTCGCTTAAAATTCTATACCATTTAATTGGACCATCAGATATATATGGGACATTCCACGCCATTTCACCTAGCCCGTGACCCAAACCATTTTTGGTGTTCCTGATTTTTTTTTGGTAAAATTGTACCCCGTGAAAGGAATATCCACACCAGTTTTTAGATTTTTATCTCTTCTCTTTTAGGAGTTATGAATTTCCAAAAAATGTCGAGTTCGGAAGTTTTGGAAACGTTTGAACGCTGATAAGTCCTGAACTAATTGCGATATCGACAAATGTCACAATATAATTTTTTTCATTTTGAAGGGTACTTTCGTTAAAAAATATGAAAAAAATTTCAATTATCAGATTTTTGAAGATGACTAACTTTTTAAATTATTTTCAAATAATTCTCTAAAATAGAGTGACCCATCCTATCATTTTTAAGACTAGTCTCATAGTGGGCCAATATTTCCTTCTATTTTTTCCGAATTACTCATATTTTTTAGAAGATTTTTATCATTTTAATCTTTTAATTTAATCATTTTTTAAAAGATGATTGCCTTTTTTTTTAATTCTCTAAAATAGAGTGACCCATTCTATCATTTTTAAGACAAGTCTCATAGTGGGCCAATATTTCCTTCTATTTTTTCCGAATTACTCGTATTTTTTTAGCAGATTTTTATCATTTTAATCTTTTAATTTAATCATTTTTCAAAAGATGATTGCCGTTTTTCATTTTTATCAAAAAATTCTCTAAAATAGAGTGACCTACTCTATCATTTTTAAGACTAGTCTCATAGTGGGCCACTGTTTCCTTCTATTTTTTTTTCGAATTCATCATACTTTTTTGGAAGATTTTTATCATTTTAATCTTTTAATTTAATCATTCTTTAAAAGATGATTGCCTTTTTTTATTTTTTTTCAAAAAATTCTCTAAAATAGAGTGACCAATTCTATCATTTTTAAGACTAGTCTCATAGTGGGCCAATATTTCCTTCTATTTTTTTCCGAATTACTCATATTTTTTAGCAGATTTTTATCATTTTAATCTTTTAATTTAATAATTTTTTAAAAGATGATTGCGTTTTTTTCATTTTTATCAAAAAATTCTCTAAAATAGAGTGACCTACTCTATCATTTTTAAGACTAGTCTCATAGTGGGCCACTGTTTCCTTCTATTTTTTTCGAATTAATCATACTTTTTTGGAAGATTTTTATCATTTTAATCTTTTAATTTAATCATTTTTTAATAGATGATTGCCTTTTTTTATTGTTTTCAAAAAATTCTCTAAAATAGAGTGACCTATTCTATCATTTTTAAGACTAGTCTCATAGAGGGCCACTATTTCCTTCTATTTTTTTCGAATCAATCATACTTTTTTGGAAGATTTTTAACATTTTAATCACCAATAACGCTATTAATGATTTTGTGATTTTCGATTCGGCTCCAGGCTTGAAACGGTTTTTTATTTGTGTTGAATTTGAGAAAAAATGTTTTTTTTTTAATTCAAAATGATTATTTTTCGTTCAATTCTATTCACACTACTGAGACTGAGAATTTTACCCCCAACCCCCCATTTCAGGGAACGCATTCAGTTCTGCGACACCCTGTATATACGTGTGCGTGTGAGTGTATGTACGCGGTGCCCGCTTCGATGCTCCGAAGCTTTATGTGCAGAAACTGCACCGCATAAGTAACGAAGAAAAAAAAGTCCTTTTTTCCTACTCGCGATGACTTCTCCCTCCTGTTTTCCGCAATCCCTTTATTCCCAATAAAATACGCGGGACTGGGAAAAAAGAAAAACTCGTCGACAATGAACATTCTTGAACGCGCGCTCGGTCTCGTTCCATAATTGGATTCGGAAGTACAATCGCGGATATTCTCAAGGACAGAGCGTACCACCGATGGGTTTCAAAGGACACTTTTTTTAGATGTATAAACGTCCATTAAAAGTTCAACTTCCAAGTTCCGAAAAGTCCGAATGCATCTTTTTCGAGTAGAAAAATACCATTTGAATTTACTGTTAGCCGCAGGGTTGACGGAAAATCGTGAGTTGAGAGGCACAGTCAACGGATTTGCGTATGCTTGGGTCCGAAAAAACTGGTCGATGAAAAAGAATTGAAATGAGGGTATTGGGATGACGAGATTTTGCAGGCGATTGATACATAGCCTTGCAAAGTTTTGGCCTTTTTTTTATTCACCATCAATTTTACCCACAACGCTCAGTTTTTATAAAAAATCTTTGAAACTGTGTCAAAAGACGATTTTCGCGTTTGGCTGGCATAATTTTAAGTTTTCAACACAAACTTGGTGATATTCGTAATCGGTGGGAAATTTCCCTGGAGATAAACCCTTAAGGCGTTACCCCCACTTGTAGCGCAAAAAAAGGCCTTTTTCATGAATTTTTTTAAAGAAAACTGCAAAACTCTTTTAATCGATCAATATACCATCTTAAAGAACACATCTTGAAGAACTTTCAGTAATTTTTTTATTGAAAAATATTACATTCTTTAGTGGCAAAGGGCCGTCAATGAAATAATGTTTTTATATACACGGTTTGCGGTGACCAACATTGCGGCGAAGTGGATCATCTGAAAAAAAAATGCGGATGGATTCAGTCAAATATAAGTATAAACTAGTCTTTAATCGAAGGATTTTGAAAAATATTCATTTTTCACAAAATGGCGGACAGTCAATGTTAATGGTTCGATTTTAACGAAAAAAACGGCCGTTTTTTGGCTATAAAATGGCCATTTTTTTTCGAAAAAAAAAATCGAACGATTAAAGACTACATTTTTATGTATTAAATAAGCCTGCAAAATTTCAAGAAGATCGGTTCATTAGTGTTCGAGTAATCTTGGTCACCGACTTCAGAAATGCCATTTTGAGAAAAACGCGTTTAAGTTTCAATTTCAGTTTACACGAAGAAAATATTTTTTTTTTAAACTTACATAGAGTCATCTATTCCGGGCCCGTTTTTATAAATTCCAGTCTATTATATGAACGTTGTGAATGCCAGGTATACGACCCTTTTCATCGAACAATGCATTGAAGGTAGGAGGGAGGGTCGAGCGCGCCAGACGGCAGACTAGCCGGTCGTTTGCACAACGGATTCTTCTCTTTCAACGCTCATATCTCAGTCAATTTTGCTCGGATCGACTTGAAATTTTCAGGACATATTCTCAGATGCTTATACTTCAAAAAAATGCAATAAAAAAAATCGATTTTTTCAAAATCGCAAGTGGGGGAACCCCTTAATAGGGTTTAAAAGGCGCGAAAGAAAAATTCGCCACTTTTGGCGACTTCTCCGGAATCGCCAAAATTGGTAAATTTCAAACGGCCGTAGCGTCGGTTCTATCAGAGTAACATAAATTTAATAGGAAGGTTTAAAAGAGGATTCGGATAGATTTGAAGAATGCCGCTTGATTCATCCCAATATCTCGATCAGTTTTTCTGGAAAGTCCACTTGAACAGTGGCCGGAAAAGAGGCGAAGAAAGTGGAAAAATTCGCGAAGGTCGATGGTCTGACTTTGAAATTGTGCCAAAAATCGAAAAATCATCGCAACTCCATAAATGAAACGGCATTTTAAAGAGCAAACGATAACGAAGAGAATGAGCACAGAATAGAGTTCCAAATCGAAACAGAAAAGAAATTATCGACGATTCAGGAGAGCCACTTGTGTTTCTTGGACATGGGAAAAAATTGAATTATAATTTTTTTACACGTTTATTTCGATGCATTTTTACTCATTGAATAAGAATTTACCATTAATTTCCTCCAAACCCCTTAATCATCATTAAAAATCGTCGACAATGTATGGAATGTGATTTACCCCCTTAATCTTCTTTTATCCGTCGAAAACGCAAAAATACGTCATCTTCAATTTCATCCTCCCTTCAAAATGTCACCCATTTCATTCAATTTAATACACCCCTCTTAAACGAGGGGTGAGAGAAATGAAAATCAAGGGATGATCATCCCTTAATTTTTATTTTCCTCGCTGTACCCACAATCGATTTCTGATCGTTCTGAACGAGAAGAATTTACGTTTCTGTTTCACTGATATCATTGAACTGCTTGCGGGTACCACTACAAAATCAGCCCTTGGCCTGTTTCACTCTACGGGGTGGTTTCACCCTTAAAACCGTTTTCCCGCCCATAAAAAGAAACCGTATCTAATTTTTTTTAATGTTCCACCATATACATGAATTTCAACAAAATCGAAGGCGAACACCGAAGGCATCCTTCTCGAGTCTAAAAAAAAGCATTCTTATCATCCAACCATTCATAGCTGAAACGCTCGGCGCGCTTTAATAAGCTCGACGAGCCACCGAATTTTCCGTCTTTCTCGCGATATTATTCTTATGGATTGAGGGCTAATACGGATAGAAAAGTTTCAGCGCTGCCTCAAGTGTCGTTATAAGCAAGAAAGGAATTTGAAGAGCTTGCAGAGACGGTACGAATAAGGTTCCGGAGCTTTTAGGAAGGCGGAGCGCATGCGGAAAGCGAAGATGGGAGGGGGTACGATATAGTGGAGACAAATATATGGATAACAGTATAAATACAGGAGAAAGACAGAGAGAGAGAGAGAGACAGACAGACAGGGAGAGAAAGAGAGAGAGAGACAGAGAGAGGGAGAGAGAGAGAGAGAGAGAATGAAGCAAAATTCGCTTCGAATAAATAATGACTGGGCTGCACGGGGTTCACATAACTATTGTAGAGCGTCGAGAAGCTCTGTCGCCCTCTTCTCTCTCTCTCTCTCTCTCTCTCTCTCTCTCTCTCTCTCTCTCTCTCTCTCTCTCTCTCTCTCTCTCTCTCTCTCTCTCTCGATCTAGCTGTCTGTCTATCTGTCCCCCTCGCCCTCTCTCGCTCTCTCTCACTCGCTCTCTATCCCTCTCTCACTTGCTATTATTTATGATATTAGATTACGGTATATCACTGCCTTCGTAATTAATTGCCAAGCGTGCGCGCCCATCGCGGTTTACTCTCGACGTCCCCCCCGTGCCGTTTCGAAGCGCCCCGTTAACTGCGAAATGCTAATGAACAGATTCAGTTGCCACAGGTTACTTTAACGTGAACTCCTGGAACATTGTTGCGCCGTTGGAATAAATGGGCCACGTCGTTTTTATTCGCGGCAGTGGAAACTTCTTCGATGTGGATTTTCTTATTGCATACATATATATATATATATATATATATATATATATATATATATATATATATATATATATATATATATATATATATATATATATATATATATATATATATATATATATATAGGTCACCTATCACCCCCTTAAGGCTTTTCATGAACCTTCCTAACACACACTTTATATATATATATATATACACACACACACACACACACACACACATATATGTATATAGGGTGTTAGGAAGGTATATGAAAAGCCTTAAGGGGGTGATAGGTGACCTCGTTGGGAACATATCTAACCTAGGTTACCATAGTCCAAAGTCTGAAGCTTTGGACTTTGGACTTTAGACTTTGGACTTACTAAAAATCATAGTAAGTATGATTTTTGTGCAAATTTCCCAAAATTAGGTACTAACGCGTTTACCTCTTTTGTTAATGCTATTTTTTTGTAAATAGCATCAACATAAGAGGTATTTGTATTTTTTTACAAGTTTTGAATTATTCAACACGTCCCATTTAGTTAGTTGTGTGGATGCAGATGATTGTAATGGTGTTTGTCGATTGAAGACACATTAAGCTAAGACGCAAATAAGTTTTTAGTTACCAATTATTGTCTGTTTGAACATTATGAACGAGTTGGTACCTAATTTTGGGATATTTTCCAAAAATCATAGTTAACATGATAACTCGGATTCCGTAGACTTTGGACCAAGGTAACCTAGGTTAGATATGTTCCTAACGAGGTTACCTATCACCCCCTCAAGGCTTTGCATCGAACTTCCTAACATCCTGTATATATATATATATATATATATATATATATATATATATATATAGAGAGAGAGAGAGAGAGAGAGAGAGAGAGCAAGGGAACATTTCAGACCCCTTAAAAAAATGAATTGCCAAATATCTTCAAAAGTTAATAAATCTAATTTTCTACGGAAATTATTCATTTATCGATTTCTTAGATTGGACCGGAGCACTTACGATAATTATTCTTGTTATTTTACACATAAGAAATCATAATCTCACACGAAAATGAAGATGCCATCTAAAAATGGCTTTCTTCATATTTTTCATTCAAGCTATGTAGCTTACTTTGCTATAGATTTTTTTCAATTATATACTAACTTTTTTTGTTACGACATTGTAGGTAAAAAAATATATCGATCTTAAATTAAAGGGACCCCTTAAATGAAGAGAATAGTTGCCAACTATTTTCATAAATTGATAAGTCTAATTTCCTATATAAAGAAGAATTCATTGATTGTTCACATTGGATAACAGCACTTGCGATAATTATTCTAGTTATTTTACACATGGGAAATCATCATGTCACGATGAAATGAAGATGCCATCTATCAATAGCTGCCGTCATATTTTTTATTCAATCTATGGAGCTTATTCTGCTATAGATTTTTTTCAATAATATAGTAACATTTTTTGTCATGGCAATGAAGATAAAAAACACCGATCTTAAATTTAAAGGACCCGTTAAATGAAAAGAATAGTTGCCAACTATTTTCATGAGTCGATAAATCGAATTTCCTATAGAAAGAGAAATTTAATGATTTTTCAGATTGGTTTCGAGCGCTTGCGATAATTATTCTTTTTATTTTAAACGTGGGTAATCTGAATATCTCGCAAAAATTATGATGTTCCCTAAAAACGGCTTGCGGCTAATTTTTTATCTCAACTGTGGAGCTTTCTTTGCCACAGGTGTGAAAAAAATTGTACACTGAGATTTTTTGCTATGGCAACGAAGGTAAAAAAACGTTGATGTTTTTGGGCATCATAATATATGTCTGCGAACTCACACGTATATATAATATTTTGCTAGCGAATTTTTCACTATTTTTTACAACATAGAATAAAAAACCATATTTTTTATCGTTGTTGTAATAATACAAATTCGGTAGCAAAAATATCATATAGTATGTACTTTTTTCTCATTTATACATTCTTTGTATATTTTATAAACGCATAAATGTCGATATATGAATATTTATATACATACCTACACACGTAAATTGAATCAGTTTATATTTGATTATTCTATTATGGTCTCATGATAACACGTATTGCGAAGTCGAATACAATGCGGGACGTTTCTTCGATAACTCATATTCCAAACGTGAGAATGTATCTCCCTCGTGAGCAATGATCATTTATAAAGGGAGAAAAGCCTGCGTGGCCCCAAAATGCCGGCTGTACGATATATAAGTCTCGAGACAAATTTGACGTTCCAATTTTTCTTAAAAAAAATGCTCAGCTCTGCGTTTATATATAGGGTGTTTGGTGCATGGACCGACATCATTTTTCGGGGGATTCGGGGGGGGGGGCGGTCATTTGTTAATTTTTTCACCCTTAGACCCTATGTCCTAAGTGCCACTGTAATTAAGGCCTTAGGTCACAGCAACGGCTATCAAATCATGTGCGAATTTGACAATTTTTTTTTCGTATGAAAAAGTGTTTCACTCACATAATTAATTACACATCTATTTAGTGTGAATATCAAGCGAACTTTTTACGAACTTTTTTTTTTCGATGTACAAAATGGCCGACTACTCGAAACTTCTCGAAACAGCTTTTTTCCAATTGGCGTGACAAATCACTTCAAGAGTTTTCACTCGATTTACTTCGAATTAAAAAGTTATGTTCCTAATTGCATTTCGCAGAAAAGTACATACGGAATTTCTGATTAATCGAAAACTTTTCATTTTATGAGCAGTTATAACGAAATTTGTCACTGAAAATTCATTTCTTAAGTTCAAATACCTACAACTTTTGAATAAAACAACATTTATTAAATTCCGTACGTACTTCTCTATTCTATTGTATTCTAATGTAGATTGACGAGAATTTTGGTTTTTTTTTGTTCTAGGTAAAAAATTGTGGATGCTAAATGTCACTCCGCAAAGCGCCTTAAAAGAAAAGAAAAAAAGAAAATATTAGTAGTCGGCCATTTTATGAGTGAATCACTTTTTCATACGAAAATAAATTGTTAAATTCGCACATGATTTTATACCCGTTACTGTGGCCTAAGGCCTTGAGATATGATTTTCTTTTCCTTTTTTTTAATCACCCGAAATTTCGCCCTTAAGACGTCCTAACTTTTTTATTTGTGGTTGTAATAGCACGAAATAACTTTTGTAGTATTCTGCAATATATGTTTATAATAAATGAATCATTATTTGATACAATTGGTTTTAAGAAAGTGACTCGTGAGCTTCCACCCTTAAAAATGGGTAAATGTTTGAAAAATTTCAACTCCAAAATTCATTACAAAAAAAAAACGTTTTCTCTTCATTTTGACCACATAATGAATGATTTCTATGACGTGTAGCATACCGTTCAAAAGGGTATTAACTAGAGAAGTCTTCAAAACAAAGCTAAGTTTAAAATAGCTTTGAGTTTTTTTCATAATGAATTTAGAAGTTTACATTTTTCGTACATTTACGCATTTTCAAGACTTTGGAAGCTCATGAGTCATTTTCTCGAAACCAATTGTATCAAATAATGATTTATTTGCAATAAACATACATTGCAGAATACGACAAAAGTTATTTCGTGCTATTACAACCACAAACAAAAAAAGTTATGACGATTTTAAGGCGAAATTTCGAGTAATTAAAAAAAAAAACGAAAAAATGCATATCTTAATTACCGTGACACTTAGGTCATAGGATCTAAGGATAAAAAAGTAGCAAATTACCCCTCCCCCCCAATCGCCCAAAAAATTGTGTCGGTCCATTAGCCAAACACCCTGTATATACACACAAGCTCTTTGACATTTGCTGGAACGTTTGCCGCCTGCATCATACAAATGACTAATGAATTTAGATATTTGGGTTGATGTGATAAACGAATCTTGCATCAGGGAGAGAGAGAGAGAGAGAGAGAGGGGGGGGGGGGTGAGAGAGAGAGAGAGAGAGAGAGAGAGAGATCGATTTCTTAATGCACTAGGACTAATTGTCCTCTGGCATGAAATACAAAATACAAAAAAAAATAATATAATATAGAATAATACAAAATATAAAATAAAACAAAATATAAAATAATACAAAATATAAAATAATACTAAATATAAAATACAAAATAATTTCGGACTCTACTTTTAACGAAGTGCACTCACGAGTGCACTTCGTTATTCGATTGCACTCGTGCAATTACTCGATTGCACTCACGAGAGAGAGAGAGAGAGAGAGAGAGAGAGAGAGAGAGAGAGAGAGAGAGAGAGAGAGAGAGAGAGAGAGAGAGTGTACGATGACGAATTCTCACTCATACCTCGTCTGGTTCGCTTGACCCAGACTAGATCAGGATAAGGTAGAAGAATATTCGCGAGGATGCAGATAGATCCCACCTGTCTGTGCTATATATAAATAATGCATGCGCGCATGTCTTAAAAGATACGAAGGGAATTCAGTGACGAGACACGCGTCGCCCCTCATTGTTGGCTCTATACGTGAGGGGCACGCCGAGCACATGAAAAGCTAAAGCGAAGCAGATTACAAAATTGTTGGTAGTGGCTGGGTCGGCCTTTCATAAATTGAATTCCCTGCACATTGATCTTTCGCATACTTATTTTTTTAAATGATTTTTTATTATTTTAATTTCAATTATTTTCGTTTTAATTGTTTTGTTTTTTATTGTTGTATTTTTGATTATTAAATTTTTAATCTTTCAATTTCTGATTATTTTATTTTCAACTATATTATTTTAATCATTCTATTCTTAATTCTTCTTGTTTTTTGCAAATTATTATGTATGGTTTTAATTTTTAATCGCATTCGTTTTTTAATGCTAAAACTAATTGTTGCAATGGCTGGTTTTATTTTGTCTGTGATATGAAATAAACGAACATTTTGCCAGATCAGATTGTTTAACCGGCCTAATAAGTCGGCTAATTGGTCATTACAATTATTGGATTCGTTGTACTCGTTGATTGCACGCACGACGAATTGGTCAATTATTTTTTTCACATCTAGCTCGCCTTGATCTCGCCCCAGTTCCATTTTTCGAACCATTTTAGGATTCGACAACACTTTTGCACGACAAAACTAGATTTTGCAATTGTAGGATTCAGTAATTTGATATCAGGAAGAAATAATGATATTAATATTTCATGGCAGGGATAAATTGAACAGAAAATAAAAGGAAACCACCGCTGGAGAATAACTTAATTATTACTCCGGAAGAATGTTAGGAGCGAATCCAGCAAAATCGAATATGATATGTGCTTTAATTTCGCGAGCTATATTGAATTACCTCAAAAATGCATCGAACGACGATTATATTTGAGTGGTTTTAAAGATTCAGAAGAATTTTCATTTCAAAACAGATATAAAATTTATTTGTTTTAAATTTGGTACGTTTCCGAGGCGTACTTTGATTATACCCGATGCAAGTCGGTCGTTTTACCGGTCGCCGGGTCACACACACACACACACACACACACACATATATATATATATATATATATATATATATATATATATATATGAGGTATTCCTCGTGAATCCGGTGGACTTTTTCCCTGACCCACGCCAATACGATTAATTTTTTTTATCCGCTTCCATTGATTCTAAAAGACACCCTGTTTTTTTTTTACATTTTTCGAAACAACCCTTAGTAAAAAATAAAAATTTGTCTCCGAACAAAAACGCCCCGATTTAAAAATCTGAAAAAATTCCCAAAAATGCGCGATTATATGGAAAAATTTTCAAGCTATCACCCGCAGTGGAAGTATGATTATTTCTGTGCTTTCTGGGCGATTAACGTTAAAAAAATCAGGAAAATTCAAGAACCGCTTACTTCGGGCGGAAACTTAAATATTTGAATACCCACAATAAATTTTTTTGACCATTTTTAAATACCCAAATCACAATTATGGACCTTGAACGGAGCAGTCAATTTTTCGGATTTTTTAACGTTAATCGCTCAGAAAGCACAGAAAAAATTATACTTCCACTGCAGGTGATAGCTTGAACATTTTTACATATATTTACACATTTTTGGGAATTTTTCAGATTTTTAAATCGGGGCGTTTTTCGGAGACATTTTTTTTTACTTGGGGTTGTTTCGAAAAATGTAAAAAAAAAAAATATGGTGTCTTAGACTTAATGGAATCAGATTTTAAAAAATTAATCGAATTGACGGGGTCAGGGATTCACGTGGACTACCTCATATATATGACTCGGCGAATATGCATATACGCTCACAGGCCCCAAACAATGTGAAAAATAAATATTTTTACAAAATTAAATAAAAGACATGTTCATTCGAGCCGTTTGTACGAGAAAAAAAATCGTCTCATATACAGGGTGTCCCAGGTCAACCGCCCGATCTCTGAGTTCTGAATACATGCCATCAGTCTGAACAAAAAAGTCCTTTGCCGTTTTGGCGTCTGCCGAACCGTTACCAAATTACAGTGCTGGTACCAAATTACAGGTAAAGCTGTATGGTTGCAACAACACGTTCGCAATGGACGAACCGTATGTTTTTTTCTTTTCAAATTATCCCAAGAAAACTATTGCTGAGCTCCTGAAGGTTCGTATTTTTATTTTCTCACAAATTTTGGCAGTATCAAAAAAAATATATTTTTTTCAATATCGCTCGCCGTTCATTTTGTCATTCTGAATTGGAAAGTCCTTAGCCACTTGTGTCCAACGAACCGTTGCTTCGCTATAGCTATAGCGAACTTGTTGTCAGCGCGGGACGATCGCACTGTAATGTGCTAACGGTTCGTCAGACGCCAAAATGGCAAACAACTTGTTTGTTCAGAATGATGGCATGTATTCAGAACTCAAAGATTGGGCGGTTGACCTCGGACACCCTGTATATGAGGCGATTTTTTTTCTCGTAAAAACGACTCGAATAAACATGTATTTTCTTTATTTTATAAATATATATATTTTTTAAATTGTTTTGAGTATGTGAGCGTATGCGGATACATATATTTGATATGCGAAAAAAAATTATTTTGAATAAAGAATCATTTTTTGAATAAAAAAAATCATTTTTTTCGTTAAATTCAGCACAAATTAAAAATAAACCCTTTCAGGCCTGTCGAAGGGGAATGGGAAATCACAAAATCATTAATAGCATTATCGGAGATTAAAATTTAAGAAAATCGTCTTAAAAAAAATAATTAATTCGAAGAAAAAAATAGAAGGACACATTGGCCCACAATAACACTAGTCTTAAAAATCATAGAATGGGTCACTGTATTTTAGAGAATTTTTTTAAAACAATTGAAAAAGTCAATCATCTTTAAAAATAGTTTTGCCTTCAGAATCCAAAAAAAAACATCGAAACTGATAGTTGATAATTTTTTAATATCCTTTATCGAAAGTATGCTTCAAAATGAAAAGAAAATGTTATAGTGACGTTTGTCGATATCTCAATTAGTTCAGGAGTTATCAGCGTTTAAACGTTTCCAAAATTTCCGAAATCGACATTTTTTGAAAAATTAAAACTCCGAAGATAAAAGAGATAAAAATATACAAATTGCTGTGGATATTCCTTTCATGGGGTACAATTCTACAAAAAAAAATCAGGCAAACCAAAAATGGTCGGAGTCACGGACAAGGTGAAATGGCGTGGAACGTCCCATAGGCAAACACGAAATATGTAAATATTGCAATTGACGCATTTTAATATGAATTGACGATTAAGGGGTTACCCCCACTTGCGATTTTGAAAAAATCGATTTTTCTTTTATTGCATTTTTTTGAAGTATAAGTATCTGAGAATATGTCCTGAAAATTTCAAGTCGATCCGAACAAAATTGACTGAGATATGAGCATCGAAAGAGAAGAATCCGCGTTGAAAGAGCGTTGAAAGAGAAACTTTAAACGCGTTTTTCTCAAAATGGCATTTCTGAAGTCGGTGACCAAGATTACTCGAACACTAATGAACCGATCTTCTTGAAATTTTGCAGGCTTATTTAATACATAAAAATGTAGTCTTTAATCGTTCGATTTTTTTTTTCGAAAAAAAAAATGGCCGTTTTATAGCCAAAAAACGACCGTTTTTTTCGTTAAAATCGAACCATTAACTTTGACTGTCCGCCATTTTGTGAAAAATGAATATTTTTTCAAAATCCTTCGATTAAAGACTAGTTTATACTTATATTTGACTAAATCCATCCGCATTTTTTTTTCAGATGATCCACTTCGCCGCAATGTTGGTCACCGCAAACCGTGTATATAAAAACATTATTTCATTGACGGCCATTTGCCACTAAACAATGTAATATTTTTCAATAAAAAAATTACCGAAAGTTTTTCAAGGTGTGTTCTTCAAGATGGTATATTGATCGAATAAAAAAGTTTTGTAGTTTTCTTTAAAAAAATGCATGAAAAAGGCCTTTTTTTGCGCTACGAGTGGGGGTAACGCCTTAATTGCTGCAATATTTATCAATGCCTATATTGATATCAATACATCACACGCACGCCCACGCGAGCACACACCCCCGCACGTGCGAAGTCCGAATTGTCAGTGACGATAACGTTTACGTAATACCAAACTTTTTTTTCTCCGCCCCAAAGCCTTCGCCAAATTGCGAAACTTTCTTCTCGTTTTACGACACTATAGCGCGCGTTCTCCTCCCGTCTCGCGTCTCCCCGCGGAGTTATCCAATAATAAGTGTGCTATAGAAGAGGCAGCGTGTGTCGCGAGGCCGGACAAAAGTGATCCGGATGTGAAAGGACTCGTGTGCCACGTTGTCCTCGAGAATTCTTCCTACACACGTCGGTCACTTTATTTCCTCTTTTTTGCTTTTCTTCGGCTTCTCGGCTTCCTCTTTCCCCCTGCGTCTTCATTTTGTCCTCGACGATGTCTCAATCCTCGAGGCAAAGGGATCGAACGTCTCCGAGGATTCCTTCCACGTGACTCATCCCTCGATCTTCATCCCCTCGCAAGGATTCGTCTCTAAGTAGCAGAAAGGACTCCGCGAACTTTCCAATTGCCGAGACTTTGAGTGTGTGCTCGTGACGCGCCGCGTCTATTTCCCTCATACGTAATCTACCGGAAGTTATTTCGCGTGCGGGCAAAAATATCTGCCCAAAAATAAAGGCGTCGTAATTGCCTGAAAAAATCCGGATAATAATCCCCGTTCGTTACACGGATCGTTCGGTTACACTGACAATAAAATTCTATTGGTATTAACTAACCGCGTCTATTTGATTTTTTTTTCCGAATTAACTAGATTTTTCGTGAAGTGAAATTTTTCCTGTTGCATTCCATTTCTGGAATTACTAATTTTTAATATATTTATTTATTCAAATCAAAATCTGTTTAGTATCGTCTGATAACTAATTATTTCATTTAATCCTAATAAATCTGGGATTCGGTTTTATCTGTTCAAAAAACAATTTAGTTGAATCCACTGAATGTATCTATTTAATTTTGTTAAATTTAAATTAAATACAATTTTCGTAGAGTGAACCATTTTTCTATTTGATCGGTATAATGGTCTGTCTTTATTGCAACACACACATCAAAGGGGGCTGGGGGTAGAGAGGGCGGAGAGAGAGGAATTATATATATATATATATATAAATATATATTTGATTTTTTTCCGAATTAAGGGGGGATTGTCTTTTTTTTCGCAAAATTTACCGCTTTTTGGGAATATTTTTGTGAAGAAAGTATACAACGAAAAACTTGTGAAACTTGGCATATAGTTTTATTGATCTGTTTACTACATAAAAAAAAATTTTTAAACAATTTCATCAAAAAATCCGCCTCCCACCCCCCTCGACGCGCGATGGTCCTTTTTTGATGGTGTGCACGATTTCTCAAAAACTATTCAACCGATTGCCTTCAAATTTGGACAGAATGCTCAGCTGACATCCTTTTATCGTTTGATGAAGCAAAAAAGCAATACGTTTAATAGTTTTTTATTTCTAACAAAAAATCGATCAATTTTTTTCGAAAAATCGATACTTCAAGTTCAAAACGTCACCAAATCGTCAATTTTTTTTCCCCTTCATCGAACGATCGCTATATGTGTCTAAAGTAAAATGCTTTTTGGGTTTTTGTTGCAGGATGAACGTGAAGGCTGTAATCGTGCAGACCATCAAAAAAGGACCATCGCGCGTCGAGGGGGGTGGGAGGCGGATTTTTTGATGAAATTGTTTGAAAAATTTTTTGTATGTAGTAAACAGATCAATAAAACTATATGCCAAGTTTCACAAGTTTTCCGTTGTATACTTTCTTCACAAAAAAATTCCCAAAAAGCGGTAAATTTTGCGAAAAAAAAAGACAATCCCCCCTTAACTAGATTTTTCCTGAAATGAAATTTTTCCTATTGCATTCCTTTATTGGAATTACTTATTTTAAATATATTTATTTATTCAAATCAAAATCTATTTAGTATCGTCTGATAACTAATTATTTTATTTAATCCTAATAAATATAGGATTCGGTTTTATCTGTTCAAAAAACAATTTAGTCGAATCCACTAAATGTATCTATTTAATTTTTTGTTTAATTTATATTAAATACAATTTTCGTAGCGTGAACCATTTTTCTATTTGATCGAAATAACGGTCCTTCTTTATTGCAATACACACATCGCAGGGAGTGGGGGTAGAGAGGGTGGAGAGAGAGGAATTACATATATACATATATACAGGTTCAAAATGAAATGAAACTCTTAAGTAAGTGTTTCATTTCATTTTGAATTTAGGAAATATTTTATGCATATAGTACACTTGGATTTACAGTGCATATTGTAAGCAAATAAAGATTTATTTTAATCGAATCTTCATTTATTCAATTTTAATATATTTAATATTTAAAAAGAACAGCTGACACAAATTAAAAAAATATCTTTGAAACAAAGAAGATCGTAGTAGGCCATAAGACAAGGAAAAACCGATTCGATTTAAATAGATCCTGTTTAAAGTAAATAGTTTTTTTGGCAGTGTAGGGCAAGCTTTGGATTGCGTTAAGATTAAAATTAAATTAAGAAATAAAATCCACGATCATTTTTATCGCGGCCCGGAAAAATAATCGTCAATGATTTTGAGATGAACGACGATTTTTCAATTTCTTTTTCATTCGAGGGACGATTTTCGATCTCGCTGTTCATTCGAGTGCCCCATGTTGCATTGGGGTGAAATGAGTATCGCTGGAACTGTCACGGGAGATGCTGCCTCAGGTAGAGTGTTCTTCGGCCCTTACCTCGAGTGATCATCACTCGTTCCGGTCGATGCAACAGGCCTTGGAAGATACTCACTTCCGGAACAACGAGCAAGTCGGAATATTGGCAGATGAGTGGATAGCGTCAATAGACAGGACATTCTTTCAACGAGAGATTCAGATTTTGCTGGAGAGATGCGAGAAATAGTAATATCCGCGAAAAAATACTTCGGCTAATGTGAAGCAATCAGTTTTTAAGCATTTATTTTGTGAAAACTCATTCCTTTTGTAAAAATACTAATTTCTTTCTGAAAATATTAATTTATTTGCAAAAACACCCTTTCATCTGTAAAAACACTAGTTTATTTGCCAATTAGTCATTTTACAAAAAGTCAGTGCTTTCGCCAACGGAAATAGTTTTCTTGCAAATTTTTTTACATTCATCCATTATTTTTGTTCGAAAAATTGAGTTTCATTTTACATTACAAAACCAAAATTACTTTCTTGCTATTCCAATACAAACTTTTATTCGTTTTGTGAAAACTGCACTTATTCATTTCTAAATTAGTGTTTTTACAAAATTACAATGTTTAACGAAATAACATGTTTGAATTATAAAAACATTAATTTATCTTGTAAAAACACTAACTTCGTTCGCAAAAAAAACACTAATTTCTTCAGAGATTAGTGTTTTTAGTATAAAATAGTGCACTTTCTAGTGTACATTAGAGCAAAATTACCGTGTTGTCACTAAGGAAAAAAGTGTTTTTACAAAATTACAGTTTTTTTACTCACTAAAATGATGTCTTTACAAGATAACCAAATTCATTTGTAAAAACACTAATTTATCTGTAAGAACACTAATTTATTGGTTAAAAACACTAATTTGTTTAGTAAAAAACACTAATTTATTTAGTAAAAACACCAATTTATTTGTAAATTAGCGTTTTTAGTACAATTTATGGTAAAACTACCGTGTTTTTATAAATGAAGATAGTGTTTCACAAAATAACAGGATAATAATTGATCTTTAAAAAAAACTGTAAACTAGTATTTTTACATAATTACAGTGTATTCACTAACTAGAATAGTATTTTGTTAAAAGTAACAAATTTCGTTTGTAAAACACTGATTGATTTCGTGAAAACACTTATTTCTTTGTAAAATAGCATTTTTACAAAATTACAATATCTTTACGAACTAAAACACTATTTTCTCACTAATTTATTTAACTTTAATTTAATAAACAATATTTTATTTAGTAAAAACACCAATTTATTTGTAAATTTGTTTTTAGTACAAATTATGGTAAAACTACGGTGTTTTTATGAATGAGAATAGTGTTTCGAAAAATAACAGAATAATAATTGATCTTTAAAAAAAAACTGTAAATTAGTATTTTTACATAATTACAGTGTATCCACTAACTAGAATAGTATTTTGTTCAAAATAATAAATTTCATTTGTAAAAACACTGATTGATTTCGTGAAAACACTTATTTCTTTGTAAAATAGCTTTTTTACAAAACTACAATATCTTTACGAACTAAAACACTATTTTCTCACTAATTTATTTAACTTCAATTTAATAAACACTAATTTATTTAGTGAAAACACCAATTTATTTGTAAATTAGCGTTTTTAGTACAATTTATGGTAAAACTACAGTGTTTTTATGAATGAGAATAGTGTTTCGAAAAATAACAGAATAATAATTGATCTTTAAAAAAAACTGTAAATTAGTATTTTTACATAATTACAGTGTATTCACTAACTAGAATAGTATTTTGTTACAAATAACAAATTTCGTTTGTAAAACACTGATTGATTTCATGAAAACACTTATTTCTTTGTAAATTAGCATTTTTACAAAACTACAATATCTTTACGAACTAAAACACTATTTTCTCACTAATTTATTTAACTTTAATTTAATAAACAATAATTTATTTAGTAAAAAACACCAATTTATTTGTAAATTTGTTTTTAGTGCAATTTATGGTAAAACTACGGTGTTTTTATGAATGAGAATAGTGTTTCGAAACATAACAGAATAATAATTGATCTTTAAAAAAAAACTGTAAATTAGTATTTTTACATAATTACAGTGTATTCACTAACTAGAATAGTATTTTGTTCAAAATAATAAATTTCGTTTGTAAAACACTGATTGATTTCGTGAAAACACTTATTTCCTTGTTAAATAGCATTTTTACAAAACTACAATATCTTTACGAACTAAAACACTATTTTCTCACTAATTTATTTAACTTTAATTTAATAAACACTAATTTATTTAGTAAAAACACCAATTTATTTGGAAATTAGCGTTTTTAGTACAATTTATGGTAAAACTACGGTGTTTTAATGAACGAGAATAGTGTTTCGAAAAATAACAGAATAATAATTGATCTTAAAAAAAAACTGTAAATTAGTATTTTCACACAATGACAGCATATTCACTAACTAGAATAGTATTTAGTTGAAAATCATAAATTTCATTTGTAAAAACACCAATTGATTTTCAGAAAACGCTTATTTTTTTGTGAATTAGCATTTTTACAAGACTACAATATCTTTACTACCTAAAACACTATTTTCGCAAAATAACAAAATGTATTCGCAAAAAAACTCACTCCGTAAAAACAGCCAATATTAACTGTACCATCAATGAACAAATATCAATTGCACCATCTGTTCTCCGTTCCTTTCTGTCCGAAAAATCTACCTGAGGTTTTTCTGCCAGCAATAATATTCTACATATTTCTGCCTTCGCGATTTTTTCCAAGCCTCAGAGATTCCGGGCCCTTTATTCGAGCAAATTTTGACGAAAAATAGGTCGTCCGGAATCCATCTTGCCCCATACATGCGCCTCCAACATCATTCACTTTTTCACTCAGACCCACCCTTCCTCTCACTCTTTCTCGCACCGTCTCTTAACGCTGACGCCGTACACGTACAACAGCCGCCACCAGCTGCGTCCTTAATCCGCGCCCCTCTGACCTGCTGCAGTTTTAATTAAATAATGTGATTCAGAGACGTGCTTGAAATACCGGCTGATTCGTCTTTTTCCCGTAACTCATCCATGCAACCATTTCCGCGCACATACTCTTCTTATTTCTTTCCTCCTTTTGACGCTAATTCACTCGGCAATCTCTCCATCTTTCGACCCACCCGCCCCCCCCCCCCTCCAACGCGCCCTCCTCAAATCCCTCAGGCTCGCGTAGTTCTCTATTTTTGTCTTTCTTTCTCTTCGTACCATTCCTCTTTCCCTTAATTCCCCCTTAATGTATCTGCTCCGCCGTTCCATCCGTTATAATTTAACGCGCGAGAGCGCATACGGCAAAGTCCCTGCCGAATTTATTGGACTTTGCCACCAATTTGCATTTTCCCGCGTGGACGAACGCCCCCGCATGGAATTTTTTCGGGGCCGGGTTGAAAATTCGAACTTTGAATGCTCCGACGGTATAAAATTCCGAATTTTAATGTTCCGACATTCAAGGTGGGGCCGGGTTGGAATTCCGAACTTTGAATGGTCAGAACGCTGAAAACTCCGAAAGAATTTTACACGAAAGTCAATTTTACTCCGAAAATCTTAACACCGTCAAAATAATTCGGCTAAGGAAGTTTTGAAAGTTTTTAAATTCTCAATAAATCGACGAATTATTTAAAGAATTTTTTTTATTAAGTGATTTTGCGTCAATTTTGGAATTTGTCTGGACCATGTTATAAGTTCAACATCATTTACAGCCAACAGTGTAGACTTTCGCTGGCATGATCTTGACATAAGGGCCGGGTCGAAATTCCGCACTTTGAATGCGCCGACGGTTTACAATTCCTAATTTTAAGGGAGACTTTGTCCTTGAAATGCAGCGGGAGATGTTAGCGGCTCAACATGAGCAGCTAGGAGAAGAGGAGGGATGCCTGTATGGACCAGGCATTGCCGATTAGCGGTAATTATAAACACATTTGTGTAAACACATTACAAAACTTTAAACGCGTTTTTCTCGAAAACACGTTTTTAAAAATGGCTGACATTCTCCTGACCGCTGTAATTAACATATCGACCTGAAATTTGAAGAGCATACTCGGAAAATATGTCTTCACGGAATGACGGATCGTTTTTTCGATAGATACATTTTTGCATTTATTATTTATCTTTTTATGCGAAAAAAACGCGAAAATTCTTTTTTTTTTTAATTGCCGCCATTTTCCGAAATTTGTACTAAACGAAAAACCCATCCGTCATTCCATGACCAAAGGGTCACAGATTGATAATATGCTTTGAATTTGTGTTTCAGATCAACAAAGAGGGGGCAGTGATGTCAGCCATTTACCTCCCGCGATTTGAGGACCTGTTTTCGCGGAGCTGCAACGGCCGCCATCTTGGTTTTTTATTTTTCAAAAAAAAATTTTTTTTAACGTTCTGTATATCATGAATAAATGCAAGAAAAAAATCGCGCCCAAAAAGCTTTACTCATTTCCTTTAAAAAAAATAAAATGTAAACACCTGAAATATGGCACTCCAAGGACAAAGTCTCCCTTAATATTCCGAAATTACAAGGTTCGTCAAAATTATGCCAGTGAAAGTCTACACAGTTGGCTGTAAATGATGTAGAACGTATAAGATTGTCTAGACAAATTTCAAAATTGACGTAAAATCACTTCTTCAGGGGTTAGGCCACTCTAGAGGCCGAAGAAAGAGGCTTTTTGGGGATTTTTTTTTTCAGAAAAACTACACAATAAATCGAAATTATAAGAAAGGGTGTTTATCTTACATATCAGTGACTGTATACAATAATTTTTTTGAAGCGATTCATCTCAAAATGGCACCTGTGCAGCGTTTATCTCAAAACTGCATTTTTGAAGTTGGCCGGAAACATAACTCCGACAATTTTCATCCGATTCACTTGAAATGTTGAATATATCTTGAAAAATACATTGTCTATGGAAGTACGTAGGATTTTTTTTTATATTGCATAGTTCATTTGTTATTTACAATTATCTGACGATTTTTTAGGGAAATTTTTCACTTTCCAAAAAAATTGGCAGACAATTGTTAATAACAAATGAACTATGAAATATAAAAAAAATCCTGCGTACTTCCATAAACAATGTATTTTTCAAGACATATTCAACATTTCTAATGAATCGGTTGAAAACTATCTGAGTTATGTTTCCGGCCAACTTAAAAAATGCAGTTTTGAGATAAACGCTGCACAGCCGCCATTTTAAAATTAATCGCGTCAAAAAAAATTATTGTATTCAGTCACTGATATGTATGATAAACACCCTTTTTTGTAACCTCGATTTATTTTGTAGTTTTTCTGAAAAAAAAAATCCCCAAAAAGCCTCTTTTTTGGCCTCTAGAGTGGCCTAAGTCCTTAATAAAAAAAATTCTTCAAATAATTCGTCGATTTATTGAAAATTTTGAAACTTTTAGAACTTCCATATAAATTATTTTGACGGTTTTCAGATTTTCGGAGTTCTGATCATTCAAAGTTCGGAATTTCAACCCGGCCCCAATTTTTCATCTCCATTCTTACGTATTGATGGAAATTATCGTAGTGTCGGGTCGGCGCAGGATCGTCTTTTTGGTTTTTTTTATGCAATTGTGTTATTTAATTTCATTAAAAAAATATATTTTTGGATTTTTTCAACTTTTGAAATTTTATTTTATTTTATTTTATTAACATTTTTAACATCGCAATGTACCGCGACGATGATGCATCGTAGTTTTTCGATACTTTATTTTTCAACGAATAAACGATGGGGATATGAAAAAGTAACTGCGTTTGTTCTCGGTCACCCCCGGCTGTTATCGACAAAAAGTACTCTTATTCGCGTATCTGTACGATCGGAAAATATCGACAGGCTACAATTGTTCGGACATGAGTACCTATGGAGGTGCACATTGTCTCTTTTGTGAGGCGAGGTTTACAGCGCATTGACAATAACGAAATAAACGAGGGTATATGCCCGAAGTTTAGCGATTCTCTAGAGAACAATTGGGGCTGTGTGTTTGTATATATGGGACATTCCACGCCATTTCATCTAGCCCGTGATCCCGGCCATTTTTGGATTTCCTGATTTTTTTTTTTGTAAACTGTACCTCATGAAAGGAATATCCACACTAATTTTTAGATTGTTATCTCTTCCCTTTTTGAAGTTATAATTTTCCGAAAAATTTCGATGTCGGCAGTTTTGGAAACGTTTAATTGCCGTTAACTCCTGAACTAATTGACATATCGACAAACGTCACTATGTAATTCTCTTTCAATTTGAAGCATACGTTCGTTGAAAAATATGACAAAATTGCTAATTACCAATGTCAACTTTTTTTCTGCTTCTAAAGTTCAAACTATTTTTTTAATGATTGCATATTTTTATTTTTTTTTCAAAGAATTCACTAAAATAGAGTGACCCAGTCTTTAATTTTTAAGTCTAGTCTCATCGTGGGCCCACTTTTTCTTCTATTGTTCTTCGAATTAATCATATTTACCTGAGATTTTTTTTGTCATTTTAATCTCCAATAATGCTATTAATGATTTTGTTATTTAAAATTTGGCTTCGACAGGCCTGAAACGGTTTATATTTCATTTGTGTGGAATTTAACGAGAAAAAAATTATTTTGAAAAAGAAAGATCATTTTTTTCGTTAAATTCTGCACAAATAAAAATTGAATCGACAATAACTGAGCAACTTTTTAAAGTAATTGGCACGATATACGTAGTAGATTTTGTTATAGAGCAGGCTATCAAAGTCAGATGTTCGAATTGGTTTGTATGAAAACTCTGCACAAGATCTTTTTTCATAAAGTTTACTTCATTTAAGGTTAAAAAGAAGACTTTTCTAGATAAAACAAATAACCAAGAGTATTTTTTTAAAATCCGGGTCAAAAAAACTAATCATTTGTAGAAATGACATGCGAATAACCAAAAGCAGATGATTTTTATCTCGAAAACTGTGGGACTTTTATTAAACAGAAATTCTAGCAAACCGTAGGACAGGATCTGAATTATCGACAGTTGCAGGATTATGCATTCATAACAGGACACCCTGTAAATGAGACACCCTGTATATATATATATATATATATATATATATATATATATATATATATATATATATATTATACAGGGTGTCTCATTTATCTTGAGATATCGAAATAATTCAATAACCGCGAAATATATCGAAAAATCCTAGGACACGTATCGAGTACATCTAAACGAGGATTACAATAGCAAGATAACTTTTTTATTTCCTAGACGTTTTCAAGTTGTCTTTAAATCAACTTTTTTTCAATGGAAACCTATATTTCCTACAGCTGGCTCTTATTCTACGTTTAAAAAAAAACAGGTAGCTTTTTTCAGAAACATTTCTTTATTTCGCCATTATTTTCCGACATCGTTTAAGGTTTTTCCTCTGTTCACAAACCCAAAGCTATTTTTCACATCCCGATGTAGGCTACTTCCGTCACTTGTGCTTGTAATTCCGTAATTTATGCTTGGAAGTAAAAAGCCATCATTTTCGACCTCTTTTGTAATTTTTTGCAATACAAAATGGCCAAACAGAAAAAAGATTCGGGCAAGAGTTAGCAATTTTTTCACGCGAAATAACATGTCACTGTGAAAAAATAGGCGTTCATTAACGAAGAAAGTTAATCTTGGAACCACCTTGAAAACGTTCATTAAGTGACAAAAAAGTCATTTTGACACTTTTATCTTCGGTTGAATCTACTCGTGCCGCGGGATTTTTTTTATTTCCTTCGCTGTTCTTGAATTATTTTGACTTTTATATATATACTTCGAATTATATATATATATATATATATATATATATATATATATATATATATATATATATATATATATAGGGTGTCCCATTTATACCAAGTGTATATATATGAAAGTGTATACATATCAAAAACTCTGTAAATATATATATATATATATATATATATATATATACAGGGTGTCCCAGAACTGAATGCGTTCGCTGAAATGGGGAGTTGGGTGTGAAATTCTGAGTCTATTGATATAAGCATGTGTGGGTCTCAGATCAGCCCCTGAATTATTATTCATTTTTAAAGGCGGGCGCGCCTAATTGGCCCGCCTTTAAAAATTAATAATAATTCAGGGATTGATCTGAGACCCACACATGCTTATATTAATCGACTCGGAATTTCACCCCCCAACCACCCATTTCAGTGCAGGCATTCAGTTCTGGGACACCCTGTATATATATACACACACACACATACATATATACAGGCTATCTGTTCAAATCGATCGTGATTTCACAGATATCATCTGAGTCTCTATTACGCGGCCTGGATCCATAGTAGATGAAATGGACAAACTCGTTACAAGGACGTCGTAAACGTGACGACGACGATACAACGATTACGGCGTATCTCGAATACACAGGGACGTAATAATAATGTTGCTAACAGCCTGCCTATAAATGAGTTTATATGCATATCATAAATATATCGTGAAGTTCGTTAGTTTATGTCTAAAATGCCACAGAGCAAAGACTCGTAAACCCACGTCATATTGCACGTGGCCATGTAAGTTACGTGATTCTGTTTCTCATCCGTCGCTATATATATATATGTATATATATATGTGTATATATATATATATATATATATATATATATATATATATATATATATATATATATATATATATATATATATATATATATATATATATATATATATATATATATATATATATATATATATATATATATATATATATATATATATTCTGTAGATACTTGAGTAAAAACGTCTGTGCACCAGAATCAAAAGATCATGGGGTCGTCTATACAGGTACGAGTTTTCCACAATTTCCCCGTACCCTCGGCAAATGCGGCATAGCGTAGCTTGAAGCGGGACACCACTGTGACCGGTCAAAATAATCGATTTTTTTGCATTTTCTCCAAGGATACATATTCAAGAATATGTGTAAAAGAAACTCAAGTAAAAATATTGACAATTGACCAACTTAAAGACGATTCAGTGAGAGCAGGTCGTGCAATAATTTACGTATCCCAAAACTTTCAATTGCGTTTTTTTCGAAACTTATCTCAAACTGGCTACAATCATAACTCTAGCAATAATTGTCCGATTTTTTATTTAAAAAAACTAAAGTTTCCGTATTTGCAGTAGCTATCGTTGTACGGAGCCGTTTTTGTCTTATTTGATATTTTTAAGTCCCCCGAATGTAAATTTCGCCAAATTATTATTTTTTTAACACCCGCCATTTCGTGAATTTTTTTTGTTGCTTTCGAAAAACGGCTACATATAACGAGAACTACATTTATATAGATTATGAAACTTTTTTGTTTTTATTTTTGAAACTAACCATTGTCAAGTTATCAATCCGGTCGGTTGACCACAGTTTTCATACAGATACTCTATTATACCTTGATAATGTTTAATTCTTTTGAATAAAAATTTACACGAAATAAGTTCAATGTATGCTCAATGACACATTTTTTTTCCAAATCCCAAATAAATAATACAGTAGGCAAAAAAATCGGTAAAAACGACCTTTTTCGGCCCGTCACAGTGGTGTCCTCCCTTAAGATGGCTGTGGTGGCAACAGAAGTTAGGTTAGATTAGCGGAGTGCCGCAAGGGACTTGCAAGTGTATACGTTGGAACGCAGGAAATGAATACTTATATATATATATATATACACACATGGGTTCTTCCACGTGAATCCGGTGGACTTTTTTCCTGACCCCCGCCAATTCGATTTATTTATTTTAATCTGATCCCATTGACTCTAAAAGAAACCCTGATTTTTTTTTACATTTTTCAAAACAACCCTTGGTCGAAAAAAAAATTCTCCGAAAAAAACCCCTCGATTTTAAAATCTGAAAAAATTACCAAAACTGCGTGCGTCCATTATTATGTATCAAATAAGCCTGCAAAATTTCAAGAAGATCGGTTCATTAGTGTTCGAGTAATCTTGGTCACCGACTTCAGAAATGCCATTTTGAGAAAGACGCGTTTAAAGTTTCTCTTTCAACGCTTCTTCAACGCGGATTCTTCTCTTTCAACGCTCATATCTCAGTCAATTTTGTTCGGATCGACTTGAAATTTTCAGGACATAATCTCAGATACTTATACTTCAAAAAAATGCAATAAAAAAAATCGATTTTTTCAAAATCGCAAGTGGGGGTAACCCCTTAATGTGTATTCAATCGACAAACACCCATACAATCATCTGTATCCACAGAACTAACTAAACAGAACGTGTTGAATAATCAAAAACTTGTCAACAAATAGACATACCTCTTATGTTAATGCTATTTAAAAAATAGCATTAACTATTTTTTAAAAATAGTTAATGCTATTTTTAAAAAATAGCATTAACATCAGAGGTAAACGAGTTAGTACCTAATTTTGGGAAATTTTCCAAAAATCACACTTGCCATGATAACTCGAAATCCTTAGACTTTGGACTAAGGTAACCTAAGTTCGATATGATCCT
>OY723393.1:37738881-37769908 GCA_963210295.1 Ophion ellenae
AATAAAATGAAATGAATGTTAAACAAATGAGGAAGAATAAAGTGAGTGGATTTAATTGTGAACTCACACTCAGAAATTTGAGTGGAAATATATGCACAATCAAATAATAATCTTCATAAGTTAGAAACAAAACTGCATTTTTTGTTAACATTTCTTTTTATAAAAATGAATTATAAAATTTAGGTATATATTTTCAAGTTTAAACAGATCGATTGAAAGTTTTGTTATATGTAAGTCGCCCTCTGCTCTCACTAAATCATCTGTAACTCGGTAAATTTTCAAAATTTTAACTTCAACATTTTTTTACATTTTCTTGAATGAGTATACTTTGAGAAAAAAAATTTTAATCGATTTCTTTACCCCTCACTGTGGTGTCACGCCTTGACTTACTTTTGATATTCTCTTTATCATTCTTATAATATACAATTTGTTCTTCATATACATATGTATGTACTGATTTGTTTATTTCTCTATATATATGTTATATACTTCGATATAAATCCTTTACAATTATTTTTCTATATGCCTTAAGGGGCTATACCAGTGTGAGGGCTGAAAATTTGGGTGATTTTCGGGAATTTTTTGGAAGGAAAGTACTTAATTAAATGTTTCGGAAAATTAAGAATATATTTGGTTATATTTGACCTATATTGCATAATTTTTTCATAGAAAAATATTGAGATCCAAGCGACTTATGCGCTGTCTTTGGAGGCGCAAAAAAAAGTTCCTCCACTACTGATATGATTCGTGCCGATTGAGTAACTGAAACCGAAAAAGGAAAAATATCGTTAAACTGGAGGGCATTTCCTGTACAGTGACGTAGAATTTTCGGAAATTATCAAAATCTAACAAAATGGCGTAAAGTATGTTTTCTTGCCTGTACAATGGTGGTTTTTTTTCAATGCCAAATCGTCAATTTTCATCCAATCAAAAATATCCTACGTCATTGTAGAGTAAATATATTTAAGAGTACTCAGTTCAAATTTCAAGTCAATCGGATATTTGCTCTTTGAGTTACAATGTCAGCAAATTTGAAAAATCTCATTTCATATTATTGAAAGTATAAAGTGTCGAAAGAGGCAAAAAAAATCGCTTTTATGAAAGTGTCACACTGTCGTCGCCCCGTAAGGGGGGAGAATCTTTTCTTAGTTAAAAATCATGAAAATTAGCCAATTTTTTCCTCGCCTTAAAATATCTCCCTTATTAGTTAATCTATTTTTACACATATTTATTTATCAGTAGATTCTAGTTTTCACTATGTAAAACGAGTTTGAACAAGAACGGGTTTTTGCTCCAACATATACATAATTCGCATAAATAAATTTTTCAAAAAATCTGTATAACGACAATCATCTGTACTTTTATTACACAATACTACAATAGTACTGTAACATTGCTCCAATTGTTTTTATCATTACCTAACACTATGATTCCCGTCTTATTTTTTCCAGTATCGAAAGAAAAGAGGCAATAAACTCGAGAGTATCAGGAAGAAGTAGTTAGTGTTTTGTTCACGGCCAGACGCCTCTCTCGTGATTGCGAGCCCCGATTTTCGTGCTTTTCCAAGGCGATATCTGCCCTTTCTCGCTCCCCTGCACTGCAATCGAAATGCCGTATCCGCAAGAGCTTTCTTGTTTGGCTCCTGATTCCGCGCTTCTGGACCATGCTCGGTAAACAGACGAATTAGGGATCACGTACTGCTGATTCTTCGGTGTTGCAGTTTGCTGGAAAAACAGCGGCGTAATGGTGAACGAGAACGGCTAAGGGGCAGGGAGGAAGTTGAGTTGGCGGAGGGTGTAGGAGAGCTGAATTTCAGTACTGATTTGACATCGGGGTGGAAGTACGTGGATTTAGGAGAGGTTGATTGTTCGAGTACACGAGCGGTATCGAATGGGGAGGCGAAAATCATTGGAGCTTTTTTTTAAATTCGACGTACCCTTTAAATTGTCTGTCTCGCTTTTTCTCTCGATCTTTATATATCTATATATTCTTTTGCCTTTTTTGTTCCTCTCTCTCTCAGTTTTATTTTCCGACACCTATCTCGCTCGCCCTCGCCCTTTTCCCGCTCTCCCTGGCCAATCGCTCAACTGCGAGCTTGCGCGACATTTCGCCTGCCACGAGGGACAGGGTCGACTCTCGGTTCGTTAGACATCACGAAAGGTAATGACGCGCGAGCTTTCGCTCCCTGCCGGGTGTCCCTTTGCCGCTGAGTTCGCAGCAAGGAATTACCCCTTTCCCTTCGCGCCCACCCGCCCGTTATGGTGCGAGCTTGCGCGTTTCCACCTTCGACCTACTCGCCTATGCTCTCTCTCTCTCTCTCTCTCTCTCTCTCTCTCTATCACTATCACTATCACTATCACTATCACTATCACTATCACTATCACTATCACTATCACTATCACTATCACTATCACTATCACTATCACTATCACTATCACTATCACTATCACTATCACTATCACTATCACTATCACTATCACTATCACTATCACTATCACTATCACTATCACTATCACTATCACTATCACTATCACTATCACTATCACTATCACTATCACTATCACTATCACTATCACTATCACTATCACTATCACTATCACTATCACTATCACTATCACTATCACTATCACTATCACTATCACTATCACTATCACTATCACTATCACTATCACTATCACTATCACTATCACTATCACTATCACTATCACTATCACTATCACTATCACTATCACTATCACTATCACTATCACTATCACTATCACTATCACTATCACTATCACTATCACTATCACTATCACTATCACTATCACTATCACTATCACTATCACAATCACAATCACTATCACTATCACTATCACTATCACTATCACTATCACTATCACTATCACTATCACTATCACTATCACTATCACTATCACTATCACTATCACTATCACTATCACTATCACTATCACTATCACTATCACTATCACTATCACTATCACTATCACTCTCACTCTCACTCTCACTCTCACTCTCACTCTCACTCTCACTCTCACTCTCACTCTCACTCTCACTCTCACTCTCACTCTCACTCTCACTCTCACTCTCACTCTCACTCTCACTCTCACTCTCACTCTCACTCTCACTCTCACTCTCACTCTCACTCTCACTCTCACTCTCACTCTCACTCTCACTATCACTATCACTATCACTATCACTATCACTATCACTATCACTATCACTATCACTATCACTATCACTATCACTCTCACTCTCACTCTCACTCTCTCTCTCTCTCTCTCTCTCTCTCTCTCTCTCTCTCTCTCTCTCTCTCTCTCTCTCTCTCTCTCTCTCTCTCTCTCTCCTCCCCCCCCCCTCTCTCCGTCGCCGGCGCCACACGGTCCGTTTACCCAACTACCGTTCTCTCATTTTACTCTATAGAAAATTAAATCACGGGAGCACACACCGAATTCGCCAGAGTGGCCAATGATAGTTGAACCGTGGGCGAAAGCCGACAGAGCGAAAAGTGTCGAATAATTAAGGATCGAAAACAAAAGAAAAAAAAGCATGTTTGCTTTTTCTTCCTGTTCTTCTCCCTGCCCCTTTTTTATCCTTCGTCTGCTTTCCTCCCTTCGGCTTTTTATCGGGTGCAAGCTCTTGCCGGGAGCTTCGCCCACGCGTAGTCGAAAGATTCGTGGGTCTTTCGGGAATGGATTTTAGGGTCGTGTCGCATTGAGGGATTATGAAATTATAGCGAAACACGTGCTTTCTGTGGAAAAAAAGACGCACTATGGAGTTGAAAATAGATACTTTTTTTAACATAGTTCGCGACGTTGGGTCACGAGGGAAAAAAACATTGGAAATTGAGGCGAAGAGTGACAGGAGGTAATGGAACTGTTTTACATTGAGTATCTACCGAAGATCTTTCTCATAAATGCGGGAGGGTGATCGCGCGCGCCTCTGTCCTTTTAAAAGGAAAAACGCTTTTTCTCGGGTCCCGCTTGACCGAGGATCCGGATGAAACAAAGTGCAGGGAAATTTCGGAAATCTTTATTCTCACGTAGGGAACTTTTTAAATTTTAACAATTACGAAAGTAGCAAGATGTAGAACAAAAGTTTGATTTTCGATGGAAAAAAAACAGCTTTAAATATTTCTTACCGCCAGATCGAAAAACAGGTGAAAAAGATAATCGGCTCATAGGAGAGAAAATGTTATAAATTAAGCTTCGGAGGAATTTTTGGTTCCGGCAAACGAAAATCATTCAAATTTTTGTTGACGGCTCATTTTGGATTAGTCTACCCATAACGCCTATAAAAAAAAGTTGGCAATCTTAATACGCGGGGGATACGATTTTTTATCAACTTTCACCCCCCGATAAGGGTGGGTCCTGGCAAACGAAAATCAATTTTTTGTTGATGGTTCATTTTCGGAATAAACTCATGACTACTCATAACGCCAAAAGAAAAGTCGTTCATCTCCATAACGTGGTAGGTACGATTTTTTTCGACTTTCACCACCCGCAAGGGCAAATGAAAATCCATCAAATTCCTTTTAGTAGCTCATTGCGGGTTCGTCTACCCATAATGTCAATAAACAATTTAGTAATCTCCATACCGTGGGAGATACTATTTATTTACCCCCCCCCCCCCCCCCCCCCCCTCCGATAAGGGTTGGTACCGGCATATAAAAATGGTTCAAATATTTTCCGGACACTCATTTACGTTGGTTTCCCCATAAGGCCACTACAAATATTGGCAATCTCCATACCGTGGGAAGTAAAATTTTGTTCAACTTTCATTTCCTATTAAGGGTAGGTTCTGCTTATCGAGGTCTTAAAAAAAAATAGCACCATCGTTTATAGGCACCGAGAACCCGAATGTGCAATAGCTTACGTGAAATTCAAGAATTGAAAAAAGAACAATTCGTCGCAACGATGCAAACTTTAGACTTAGATTGTGAGATGCGACTTACACCGTTTCGTGAAATATCGTTTCGTGAAAAAGGCTTGAGAAAACGCCATAGCGCCGTGGGTGATCAGACTCTTTACAAAAATTGTCACAAGTCGATCATTTTTTGGAATCTTTCCATAATCTTTGCTGCAAATTGAAGTTGCAACCCTAGGCTATAACACTATGCAATAAAAAAATCATATTTTTTATATTTCGAGTTTAGACAGACCCCTTAAATGACACGGCTAACGAATTTTTCCTCACGTTCCTTTTAGCTTCGGTTTATTTCTATATATATATATATATATATATATATATATATTTATATATATATATATATGTGTATGTATGTATGTATTTATGTACGTATGTATGTATGTATGTATACATATATATACATATACTTCTGTGATTTCAGTAAACGAGGATCCGGATGCTGTTGAATCGTCGCCTCGTTCGAATCCCCACTCGTGCTCTTTATCCTCATCGTGAAGAGGCGACAGAGCGCTTATTGGATCGGAGCCGACACCGTCGCATATTTCTTTATGTACGTAATGCTGAACGCGAGTGGCTACGACAGACAGAGATGGAGAGTGGGACAGAGAGAGAGAGAGTGAAAGAAAGAGAGAGAATGAGAGCGTGAGAGAGAGAGAGAGAGAGAGAGAGAGAGAGAGAGAGAGAGAGACACGATGATGACTGTTGATATAGTTTCGTACACATGAAGATAAAAATCGAAAAAAAAAAAACACAATGAATAATGAAAAAGAACGTCGATTATTTGTAACTATATGGATGAGGAGACGCTTTGGAGTTTTTTTAAAGTAAAATTATCATGAACGACAACGAAAAAACAAATGTTTTACCTCGTCCGATATTTATTTACATTTTCCTGTACCCTTCGGAATATCTTCGTGAAAAACAAGCAACGAGTGGCACGTTCTATTTTATTCCTTTGGATTAGGACCATCCTACGAGGTAACGTAAAAGCTCCAGGTACGTAGTCACATTTTTATTTTCTACAATTACTGTAAGCTTTTGACACAAAAATCATGAGCCGTGATAAGAAAGACGTAAAAGTGTTCAATATGAATGCAAACGTGATTGCAGTCTATTAGTTGCTGGATTTTATTTATTAGGTGGTTGCATATAAAACCGTCAATTTTTTAGCGAGAGAAAAGATAGTGTTGTTCGGTAGGAAATCGACGGACAGATTTATTCTAAGTATTGGCAATCTTTCGGTCAATGATCGGATTCCATGCAGGAAGAATTCGGCTCCTTTAGAAGCAATCCAGACATCTAGCCATTTTTTGGGTCCTTCGTACGAGGTGAAGTGCCGAGCCTCGAAACCCATTTTTGTGTATTTTTTCGAGGAAAACTATTTGAAATTTCGAATTGGGGTTTTAATTATCTAAAAGTTCATTCAAAACATTCAAAAATATGTTTAATTTTCTTTATTTAAAAATATCAAAAATATACAAGGATATTGTATGATCCTTGGAGCGTCGTAAAAAAACTCTGCGTATACGGTACCCACTGGCGTTTCTTCAAACATCATCTGAAAAAAAAAACCAAAAAGATTAGTAAATTAGATGCTATAATCTAGTACTTGTCATAGGCGATTTTGAAAATATCGATTTATGACAAAATGGCGGACGTTTGAACATAAATAGTGATTTTTGGGCCAAAAATTAGTTATTATTTTGCCTATAAAACAAAAAGTAAGTAACGGAAAAAAAATCCTATGACAAGTACTAGATAATGGTGTATAGAATAACCACAAAAAACCTCAAGGCAATCGCTTCATTGGTTTTCGAGAAATTTTGGGTTCCGTTTTGAAAAACGGAGTTTTAAGAAAAACGCGTTTGAAAATTTGGGAATGAATAAATCATGAAATTTGTCAACTTACATGGAATCATCGATACCAGGCCCATAGTGTAGGTCTTCTACGGTCGACGGAATGTTCATAGCTTCTAAATCGATTTTTTCGACTATCTAGGTGTATATCTCCCCTTAAGCGCTGACTGCATCGACCGGAACGAATGGTAATCGGTCGAATCGACGTGCATTTTTTCAAAAATAATTCGCGTCAAGTTGAAGGTACCAATATTATCAATATTTCTACCAAGTTTCAACTAAATCGGCTTAATAGTTTTTGCGTAATTCTGCACGCCAATTTCGATAATGGAGTTTTGAGAAAAACACGTTTGAAGTTCACGCCCGCTTTGAAACTCTAGGAAAATTTTCTACATTTATAGTTCTATCGTTTAAAGATTAAAAAAAGAAATCGATTATTTTTCGTTGTAAATTCGTCTCTCTGGAAGCCCAATTTGAAGGGTCAGAATGATGAATTTTTTTCTTGTGACACAATGGTGCGAATAAATTATTTTTTTCCCAGCATGTTGTACACATGTTTGTGGTTACAATGTAATTTTTTCGGAAGAAAATCTTTCAAAGTGTTCGTGGTGCTGCAGTTGGCGTTGCAGTCCTCCAGCGGCGAGGCCCGAAACGGCGGGATCTCTACCAGGCTCAAATGTAATCTGAAACAAAAACAAAAAAGTTTTCTCCAAATGTATCCAACTGGCTATGGGTTTACGATCCACTTTTCGAAATTTCTGAAAATACGAAAAATGACAGCGTCTCCAAAGAAAACCTCACTTTTCTCTCGAAAAACAGCATGCTGAAGACATTGTTGTCAACAAATGGTACAGCCAATAAAAAAATGCGATCGTGAACCGAAAATGACTACTGTTTTGAACGCTAACTGTGCAAATTCAAGTCAATAGTGTGAAAGTTACTCGAGATATCAATACCGCCGTGTCAAGATATGTAGTTTCGAGATAATCACTCTTGAATATATTTACTCTACAATGACGTAGGATATTTTTGATTGGATGAAAATTGACGATTTGGCATTGAAAAAAAAGATCATTTTATAGGCAAAAAAAAATACTTTTTTCACGACTACGCCATTTTGATATTTTTCGAAAATTGATTTTGATATTTTTCGAAAATCCTGCGTCATTGTACAGGAAATACCTTCTAGTTTAAGGACATTTTTCCTCTTTCGGTTTCAGCTACTCAATCGGCCGAAATCATTTCAGCAGTGGAGGAACTTTTTTTTGGCGCCTCCGAAGGCAGCGCATAAGTCGCTTAGATCTCAATATTTTTCGATGAAAATTTTTTGTAATATAGGTCAAATATAGCCAAATATATTCTTAATTTTTCGAAACATTTAATTAAGTACTTTTCTTCCAAAAAATTCCCGCAAATCACACAAATTTTCAGTGTTCCCACTGGTATAGCCCCTTAAGCCGGCGCACGCTGTTCCACTAAAATAGTTGTAATTTCGTCAATTTTTAGAATTTGAGGGTTGGTCTAAAAATATTCATGAAAATTCGCACTATAACAAAATGCAAAAAAAAGACGATTCTTTGACGTTTCCAGAGAGGGATACCCCCTTAACCGGTTGAGCAACATGCGGCCTGGCATTGTGCTGCTGAATCAACTTGCCATTCCGGCCCCTTTTCGTGCAGAGCTCACTTCAAACGCATCAGTTGCAGTCGATAACGATGCCAAGTGATGCTTTTCGACGCTTTCAGCAGCTCGTGATACGCGACAGTCCTCTTTTGGCTGGCTTTCCGCGCTCTTTGTTGTCCATAGAGAAATCACGTCTTTGAAAGCGGCGATAGGACTCTCTGCACGTTGTACTCGATGAAGCATCTTCGGCATACACTTCCTCCAGCAAACGATGTGTTTCCACGCCCGATTTCTTTGCCGGGAAATAATGGAGCTTGGCTTGCTGCAAATATGACTTATGTGGAATAAACGTTGTCATTGTGAAGACAATTAAAATAGTTTGTGTTGAGGGAGTGTTCTAGTCTAGGGTAAAAAAAAGGCTTTTAAAAAATAAACCGAAAAAAATCGCATTCATCAGAAAGTTTTATTTTCTAAAAACGTAAAAATTGGAATTGGATAAATATATTTTAAAAAATGACATTCAATAGATATTTAAAAAAACAAAACATTGGAATTTAATCTATAAATTCAAAGGCATACAAAAAATTCCTATTCACGAAATAAAATATTAAAAACCAAAAAAAAAATTGCTTTCAATAAACAAACTAAAAACAACCGAAAAAATTAACGCAAAGTTTTTTTTCCTGAAAATCCAAAAAATTGGAATTTCATAAATAAATTTTAAAAAATTGACGTTCAATAAATAGAATATTTTTTAAAACCCCGAAAAATGTACTTTTACTAAATAAACTAAAAATTAAAAAAAAAAACGAAAAAGATGGTGTTCGACGTAAAATGTTATTTTGTTAAAACCATCTCCTAAATGGACCACCCCCCTCGTCTCCTACAGCGTTCTCCGATAAAAAGAAGACGAGCAGTAAAAAAAAAAGGCAAACATCGTAAAACACGATGAGGTCTGCGATCCTGAGCTCTTTGCACGTTGTACTCGATGAAGCATCTTTGGCATACACTTCCTCTAGCAAACGATGTGTTTCCACGCGCGATTTATTTTCCAGGGAATAATGGAGCTTGACTTGGCGCAAATATGACTTATTTGGAATGAACGTTGTCATTGTAAAGACAATTAAAATAGATTATGTTAAGGCGTTACCCCCACTTGTAGCGCAAAAAAAAGGCCTTTTTCATGAATTTTTTCAAAGAAAACTACAAAACGTTTTTAATCGATCAATATACCATCTTAAAGAACACATCTTGAAGAACTTTCAGTAATTTTTTTATTGAAAAATATTACATTGTTTAGTGGCAAATGGCCGTCAATGAAATAATGTTTTTATATACACGGTTCGCGGTGACCAACATTGCGGCGAAGTGGATCATCTGAAGAAAAAAATGCGGATGGATTTAGTCAAATATAAGTATAAACTAGTCTTTAATCGAAGGATTTTAAAAAATATTCATTTTTCACAAAATGGCGGACAGTCAAAGTTAATGGTTCGATTTTAACGAAAAAAAACGGCCGTTTTTTGGCTATAAAACGGCCATTTTTTTCAAAAAAAAAATCGAACGATTAAAGACTACATTTTTATGTATTAAACAAGCCTGCAAAATTTCAAGAAGATCGGTCCATTAGTGTTCGAGTAATCTTGGTCACCGCCTTCAGAAATGCCATTTTGAGAAAACGCGTTTAAGGGGAGATTGTCTTTTGTTTTCGCAAAATTTACCGCTTTTTGGGAGTTCCTCTTTCAACGCTCTTTCAACGCGGATTCTTCTCTTTCAACGCTCATATCTCAGTCAATTTTGTTCGGATCGACTTGAAATTTTCAGGACATATTCTCAGATACTTATACTTCAAAAAAATGCAATAAAAAAATGGATTTTTTCAAAATCGCTAGTGGGAGTAACCCCTTAAGGCAGTGTTCTAGTCTAGAGGCCTACATTTTGTTTATTCGGACTTGACGAAAAAAAAAATTTTACCATCCATTTTTTTACAATCGTTGTACTAATATTTCAACAACGTACCAAAATAAAATTGTGCCAAAAAATAAAAAATCAACAATGTGATGGGCCTCTAAATATGGCTGTGAAAAAGAAGGGTTGAGACGGTTGAGATGATTCCACAGCTCCCAATCATCTGAAGCAGAAATAAACGCAATTTTACTTATCAATGATAATGTCATTATGGCAGGGACCAAAGAGCAAAAAATAAATTATGGCCAATGTGTGAATAAAAGAGTAAACTTTGCGCCCCCCTTTTTCAAACTTATTAAGACCTTAGGCCACAGTAGCGGGTATAAAAATGATGTGCGAATTCAACAATTTTTTTCGTATGAAAAAGTGATTCACTCATAAAATTAATTACACATCTATTGAGCATGAATATCAAGCTGTTAGAATTTTTTTTTCGATGTACAAAATGGCCGTCTACTCGAAACTTCTCGGAACAGCTTTTTTCCAATTAGCGTGACAAATAACTTCAACAATTCGCACTCGATTTACTTCAAATTTAAAAGTTATGTTCCTAACTGCATTTCGCAGAGAATTACGTAGGGAATTTCTGATAAAGGGGCCAGTCCACTTTGGAGCCACGAAAAAAGGCTATTTTCGCGATTTTTTTTGAGGATTCTATAAAAGATATGAATATAAAAATTGTTGGGCTTGATAAATAAAGTCTTAAAATACATTTAAAAAAATTTTAATTCTTTTTTATTCATTTTTAAATACAAAAACTATAGTTTAACGTGACGCCTCAAAAATAGGTGGACTAGGTAGCTCCATAACAACTCGGCAACGGCTTGTCTGAAACAAAAAAATCAAAGTTCATTAGATTCAGTATCGTTCAGTAAAGTTTTCTCAAAAAATAAAAAAATGGCTGATGAAAAACGAAAAAAAGTTTTAAAAAACTCGTTTTTTCCGCAGTTTTTCGAAAAAAGGGTAAAAATCGAAATTTTAAAACCATCGAGGGTCATCTTGTTGCGAATCATGTTTACTATATGTGGTTCAAATTTCAAGAGAATCGATTTATTAGTTGTAGAGATACGAAGGAGCTAGATTTTGAAAACGTTCATTCGAGAAAAACGCGTTTGAAGTTTATACTACGAAAAACTCTTACTTAAACTCAATCGGCAATTCCTGCACCGTACAAAATCCCTTCTGATTGCTCATCATCGTCGATTTCTTCAAGTCTTGCTTGCTTTCGATTTTTTTTAATTTTCAAAGTAGACTGGCCCCTTAATCGAAAACTTTTCATTTTATGAGCAGTTTATGAGCAGTTATAACGACATTTTTCACTGAAATTTCATTTCTTAAGTTCAAACACCTACAACTTTTGAAGGAAACACTTTTTTTTATATTCCGTACGTACTTCTCTAGGTTTTCTAATGTAGATTAACGAGAATTTTTGTTTTTTGTTCTAGGTAAAAAATTGTGGATGCTAAATGTCACGCCGCGGAGCGCCTAAAAAACACAACAAAAGAAAATATTAGTAGTCGGCCATTTTGTACATCGAAAAAATATATATTTTTTTTTTCTAGCAGCTTAATATTCATACTAAATACATGTGTAATTAATTTCATGAGTGAATCACATTTTCATACGAAAAAAAAAATTTAATTCGCACGTGATTTCATACCCGTTACTGTGGCCTAAGGCCTTAATTTATTTGTAATAGTAATGATAATAATTTCGCAATGCCCGAAGTAGAGACGATAGAGAGATATATACTGAGGGTCCATACCAAATTTGAAGTCAATCGGTCGAATGGAACTCGAGATTTTATGTCGACCAGGTTGAAAAAACTAGTTTCGAGAAAAACACGTTCAAAGTTTTGAGTACAATTTCAGACAACCGCAACTATCTGAGTGGTATAATGGCATTTAATATTTATGTTATATTAATCGGCCATTCCTGCCTCGTAAAGTGTGCCTTCCTCGGCTTTGAAATCATGGTTTTCCGAAACTCGTTCTTCCCTGCGGGTAGTTCTAGCTTCCGTAGAAGCTTCTGAAGTTCGTAGCTCCGACCGGTCGATGCTATTCTGGTCTCGCTTCATATCGCTGTAACCATGTAAATATCGGGACTTTTGAAATTTCCTTTTGAGGACATATTCTTATAAGTCTTTAAACTAAAAAAAAATGCCAAAAAACATCCGTTTTTTCACATTTTTAGGCTAGAGTATTGCCTTGGATTGCCAACTTCTAAGTCGAGAAAATAGTCTACCCAACGCCATCTATCGCCAGCCGGCGGTTTCATATGCTGAATATATATACAGTTACGTGCAAAAATGTGGGCCACCCTATTTTTCAGGCATATTGCATTGAAATACGACGGTGGGGAAATAAACAAGTTGTGCCAACATGAATTCACTTATATTTTAAGGGGCCTTCTCACTTTATACGCTAAAGAAAGGCTATTTTCATGATTTTTTTTTATAGGTTTAAATTATACATATTGATACAAAAGTTATTACACTTAATGAATAGACTTTCGAAATACATTTTGGAAAAAAAATTATTTATTCCATTCACTATTTATAAACGAAAATGGTCGTTAAAAAAATGTCCTGAAAAATTGTAGGTCACGCTGTCGATGAAATCTCGGAAATGGATCATTAGAAACAAAAAAAATCAAACGGTTTTAGATTCAGTATGTTAATGGCTATACCGCATATCATACGATTTTTGATATATGCAAAAATAACCAAATGGCGGACGTTTTTCGAAAAGACAAAAAAGCGTGTTTTTTTTCACGGTTGTTAGCAAAAAAAAGTAAATATCAAAATTTAAAAAAATCTTTGATATGCGCTATAGCTATAGTTGTAAAGGATATGTGGTTAAAATTTCATAAGGATCGGTTTAGTAGTTTGGAAGATTTTATCAACAAGCCGTCGAAAAACGTTGATCCGAGAAATTTCTAACAGCTTGATATTCGTACTAAATTATAGATGTGTAATTAATTTTATGAGTGAAGCACTTCTTTATACGAAGTAGATAATAGATAATATCGAAACTAATGAAGTTTAGGGCAATGTACTTTTTGGAGCATTATCCCACTTTTCTCGAACCAGATGGGTTTTAGACAAAACGCATGGAACATAAAAGATCAATCTTTTTATAGGCTACAACTTTTGTAGGAAATATTTTTCTCTAAAATCAACATTTATTACAACAAAATAGAAAAACTTATTAAGGCGTTACCCCCACTTGTAGCGCAACAAAAAGGCCTTTTTCATGAATTTTTTTAAAGAAAACTACAAAACTTTTTTAATCAATCAATATACCATCTTAAAGAACACATCTTGAAGAACTTTCAGTAATTTTTTTATTGAAAAATATTACATTGTTTAGTGGCAAATGGCCGTCAATGAAATAATGTTTTTATATACACGGTTTGCGGTGACCAACATTGCGGCGAAGTGGATCATCTGAAAAAAAAAATGCGGATGGATTTAGTCAAATATAAGTATAAACTAGTCTTTAATCGAAGGATTTTAAAAAATATTCATTTTTCACAAAATGGCGGACAGTCAAAGTTAATGGTTCGATTTTAACGAAAAAAAACGGCCGTTTTTTGGCTATAAAACGGCCATTTTTTTCGAAAAAAAAATCGAACGATTAAAGACTACATTTTTATGTATTAAATAAGCCTGCAAAATTTCAAGAAGATCGGTTCATTAGTGTTCGAGTAATCTTGGTCACCGACTTCAGAAATGCCATTTTGAGAAAAACGCGTAAAGTTTCTCTTTCAACGCGGATTCTTCTCTTTCAACGCTCATATTTCAGTCAATTTTGTTCGGATCGACTTGAAATTTTCAGGACATATTCTCAGATACTTATACTTCAAAAAAATGCAATAAAAAAATCGATTTTTTCAAAATCGCAAGTGGGGGTACTTAAAAATTAGTTTTTGTGAGTTTTGACCTTGAAAATCAAATTTGCGGGTATTTTCACTTCACGAATATCATTCGTGATCAGCGAGTAAAAATCTATGGGTACACAAAATTCCAAATTAATCGGAGTCGTGTCCTTTTCGAAACGTTATCCCTCACTTTGCTGAAAAAAAGTAGGATGACCCGAAACTTTTGCACGCTACTGTATGTAAATGCATGACGAAAAAATAATAATAAAAATGTCTCTTTCAACGCGGATTCTTCTCTTCCAACGCTCATATCTCAGTCAATTTTGTTCGGATCGACTTGAAATTTTCAGGACATATTCTCAGATACTTATACTTCAAAAAAATGCAATAAAAAAAATCGATTTTTTCAAAATCGCAAGTGGGGGTACTTAAAAATCAGTTTTTGTGAGTTTTGACCTTGAAAATCAAATTTGCGGGTATTTTCACTTCACGAATGTCATTCGTGATCAGCGAGTAAAAATCTATGGGTACACGAAATTCCAAATTAATCGGAGTCGTGTCCTTTTCGGAACTTTATCCCTCACTTTGCTGAAAAAAAGTAGGATGACCCGAAACTTTTGCACGCTACTGTATATGAATGCATGACGAAAAAATAATAATAAAAATGTACACGATATCAGGGAGAAGAAACGGTGTTAACATCGAATCCTTCATACTCGGAATTCTCTGCAAAGCAAGGCTTATTATCCGATCGCGTGTTACTCTGGCGTGGTAACGCAACGGACGTGGGAAACACGGGCCGACGCCATAATGACAATTCGGCTTGCACGTTGCTCGCCCTCGTACAGCAATGCGTCAATCGTACACACGTAATGCACCCGCAACGAGAAGTTGTCCACTCCGCTGATCCACACGCACGCACACGTGGCCGCGAATGTCATGCCTACTCGGCTCGGGCCATCGCACTGTCCGATAAATGCATACGATACGCGATAACGCGTTGCTCCGGCTCTGACGCAATTGCGGATTCGAGAGTAAGATTCCCTCGGTGGCATGCTATCAAGCTTCACCGTAAATTCAAACAATCGAGTTAATGTTGTTTTTTGCAAGAAAAAAGGAAATTTGTCAAGTTATCTAGAACGTACGGTTGAATCTGGTTACCTATGATTAAACTTACAAGGAACATCCCTCAGGTGACACCAAAGGGTTGTTCACCCTTCGATTTGGTTGAAATTTTGATATGTCATAAAGCACCGAAAAGTAAGCGATACGTATTTTTTTTTATGGGTGGAAAAACGGTTTTCAAGGGGTGGAACCACCCCTTAATATAGGGGTGAAACCACCCCTTAATATAGGGGTGGTTCACCCCTTAATATAGGGGTGGTTCACCCCTTAATTTTTTTTGCAATGTCACTATAGTGGATTTTTCATTGCTTCGGATTAGAAGAATTTTCGTTTTTGTTTCATTAAAATCGGTGGACTCCCTGTGTGTGAAATTGCCCCCCCCCCCCCCCTAGAGATGCCCCCTAGAGATGCCTTTTTTCGAGGGGTGGCTTCACCCCTTAAAACCGTTTATCCGCCGATAAAAAAAATACGTATCGCTTACTTTTCGGTCCTTTATAACATATCCAAATTTCAACAAAATCGAAGGGTGTCACCTGAAGGATGTTCCTTGTTAGTTACCTAGTTACCTGGCTGTGTTTTGTTAATTTACGTTGGAATTTTTTTCTAGGTTTTGTTTTTAGAAGAAATTTGTAAGAAATTTGTATTTATTTGTAAGAAATGCACTAACAAATATTTTTTTAAATCGATTTGTAATATACACACGCTAATAGAATTAATTCTGGACACTTCAATTTTTTTTTCAAAATTGATTCTACTAGTGTACAATTTATTGATTTTTGGGAAATTACACTTTTATATATATATATATATATATATATATATATATATATATATATATATATATATATATATATATATATATATATATATAAGTGTAATTATATATATATGTATATATGCACTACCGGCGAAAAGTTTCCGGACAAAAATTTAAAAGAGCGCCGGAACGGTTTTCTATGCCATTCCGCCGGTAGTTGACCTAGGCCAATTCAATAAACGGCATTTTAAAGAGGAGGGATTGACCTTCATTTTGATTTTTTTCAAAAATGTTTACAACTTTTTTTTACAATTAGCACCCGGTTTTGAAAACGACCATTTTTCGTCATCTTTACGTTCCTTTTTGAGTGGACCCCGTTTGCAGTACAAATATTCTTTACGCATTTCTTCGACCAAAATCATAAAGGGGGAATCCTAAGCTTCAATTTCATTTTTTTTTTAAATTCCTACGATTTTTTTCCAACAATATTTCGTTTTTTGTGAAAAAATAGATAATTTGAAAATTGCTCCGGAGTACGAAAACGATGAGATTTACAACAAAACCTCAAGATAGCAAAAAAGTTGCATTGCTTCTTGTAAGTTCACGAGAATTTTTTTCAGTTTTTTTTTTTGCGAATTTTTTTTTTCATCTATTTCCGGTCAAAGCTCAATTGATCTGAATACCGTAACGATAATATGATTAAATTCAGCGAAAGGAGGTTTCTTCGACGAGATCAAAGTTTAATATGTAAATCGAAAATTTAATTATATTATTGTTATTACGAAACAAAAATCGAGGAAAAATCACGATTTCTGTGTATTTTTTTCATTTTTATAAATAGCCTTTGCAGTTCGTTATTATTTCCGATAAGCAATATATAATAATGAAGAAAAAAAATTAGACAAAAGACCAAATTGAGGAATTAAAATGGACAAGTAATGAGGCATGCTTTGTCTGTAAATATGTAAATATCTATCTCTACATACGATAAAATTGAAAGGAGTGCTCGGTCTGTAATTTTTGAGTTTTAGAAAATTTCCTTACAGATTGTTTATATTGATTAAATCGATTGGAAGTGGAGTGAAGGAAGAGAGGGTGAAAGGGAGAAGTTTCTATAGCGTTCCCCCCAAAACCACCAAATTGAAAAATATATAAAACCACCGTACTCGTGTTGCCATCGACAGGATGTTCGACGCGAAATCCCGGGAGCAGCTAGCATTTATATAAATAAAAGCATCCATCAATAATATAATCGACTAAAAATGGAAAAAATCAACATAAATAAATGTCTACATTAAAATATATTTTAACTCAACTTTTTGCTGCTCCATTCAGCCGCCCCGAATTGCAATATTTTCTCAATGCAGCACTCTCCCCACATAATTCGAATTGGAAAAAAATTCGAATTTAATCAATAAATTAATAACAAAGAAATTCCCATTCAAGAAATAAAATGTTGAAAAACCAAAAAATTGGCTTTTAATAAATAAACCAAAAACAAAAAATCGCATTCAAAAGAGAGTTTCATTTTTTGAACTCAAAAAGTTGGAATTCAATAAATAAATTTAAAAAAAATTGACATTCAATAAACAGAACATTAAAAAAAAAACAAAAAAATTGGGTCTCGATCAATAAATTCAAATGAATAGAAAAAATTCCTATTCGCGGAATAATATGTTCAAAAACCAAACAAATGGCTCCCAACAAACAAACTAAAAACAAAAAACCGAAAAAATCGCATTCGACAGAAAGTTTTATTTTGTAAAAACCCAAAAACCTACAATTCAATTAATAAATTAAAAAATAATTGGGTTTCAATAAATATAAAATAACAAAAAACAAAAAAATAGACTTTTGATGAAATAAGCTAAAAATTAAAAACCGAAAATGATCGCGTTCGACGGAAAATTTTATTTTTTAAGAACCATCTGGCAAATGTACCGCCCACCTCGTCTCCTGCAGCGTTCTCCGATAAAAAGAATACGAGCAGCAAAAAATAAAATAAAAACGGCAAACATCGCGAAACACGATGAGGTGGGCGATCGTGAGGAGTGTGATTCGTTACACGAATGAATTGGGTATCGAGCATCGGGGAGATCGATCGAGAAGAAAAGACGACGGTGAGCCGCAGCAGCAGCAGCACGATGGAAAAAAGTTCGTGGAGGAAATCGTCGTTATATATATACGCAATTTCTCGTCTTTTCATGGAGCGACGAACGTGTATCGCGAGGCTCTTCACGTGCGATCGCACATACACATACACACGTATATTTTCTTACCTCTCGACGCAAAATTTATGTCGGGCCCTTTCCCGGCTCGTAAAATCCTCGGAAGAAGGATCACCCTCGTATGGGCTACACAGGAAGCACATGTACCAACCCTGCCGCGCGGTTTATACTACAGAGGTTTATCGATTTTTAAGCGGATACGGATGGGCTCGGATAGAAAGGACGAGCCGGGAATATCAGTGGAAAATAAAGTTTCCGATCAATTTCATATCCTTGCCTCCTTTTTTTCTTTTTTTTTTTAACTTTTATTTAACGTTACACGTCAATGTACAATGAAGTGACTGCAATTTCACATCGTAATACTGCAGGCTGCTTCTTACTTTCGTTATTTTTTGTCTTCACCCACGACGTAGGAAACGAACGCGTGAGTTCATAACGATCGATCTCAGATTTATCCGAGGCTTTGACTCCAGGAAATAGTCGTTCGTAGGATATTTATCTGTGAATGGAAAAATTTACAATTCCTGCGCGAGGAGAAAAAAAAATCACTTGGATCGAAGAAATTGTTCATTCGCTGCAGGTGGCCAACGATAAATTGCGGTAAAACAGTGAAATATTTTATTGTCACGATTATTTATTAGTTCGAAGGAATGAATAATCATGGATATAATCTAACATTCTCTTCTTGCCGAGAATAATTCGTTGGCATCCCCTAATGACAGATGCCGTCAGGTCAGGTGAATTTTATTTTTGGTGCTCGGTGAATATTATACGGGCGTATGTGCGTATCTACATACACTGAGGAAAAAACCAATTGAATGAAAAAAATATATTGGTTGATCCAAATAAATGTGCTGCGGAGTGCCACCGATATGTGAGATTGTTACAATACTATAAAATATTGGTAAATATGATTGATTTAAATAGCATATTATTTTATTTGAAAAAAGCTCTTCTGTTCTCTGAATATCTACATTATCCTTCAAATAAAATTAAAAAAATTATATTCGATTGAAATCATTCTATACACAATCCGTAAATATATTGGATGATATAATTAAACGGTTGCTATGAACATTTTTTATTTCGTACAAAAATATAATCAATAGAATTAATTATTTATTTACTACATCGAAACGAATATGCCATGGGACGTAATTTTTTCAATTTGTTTCGAATCTTAAATAAAAAGTGAGCATTAGAATGATCATCCACGATAATAGTGGAGAGAATATCAGATATCCAATGGAATATCCATGGAGAGAATATCAGGTATTCAACTGATTAGAACAGATACTACTTTGATCTTAGCCACATGCCAAGAAGCGATACTCTTTAGAGTTTCTCGAGCGTTTAAGGGGAGATATACACCTAGAAGCCGGAAAAAGGTCATTTTTGTGAATTTTTTCAAGGAAAACTATTTGAAATTTCGGATTGGGGTTTTAATTATCTAAAAGTATATACATCCAAAAATATGTTTAATTATCGTTATTGAAAAATATTAAAAATATACAAGGATATTGTATGATCCTTGGAGCGTCGTAAAAAAATCTGCGTATACGGTACCCACTGGCGTTTCGTAAAAAATCATCTGCCAAAAACCAAAAAGATTATTAAATTAGCTACTATAATCTAGTACTTGTCATAGCCGATTTTGAAAATATCGATTTATGACAAAATGGCGGACGTTTGAACATAAATAGTGATTTTTGGGCCAAAAATTAGTTATTGTTTTGCCTATAAAACAAAAACTAAGTAACGGAAAAAAAAATCCTATGACAAGTACTAGATAATGGTGTATAGAATAACCACAAAAAACCTCAAGGCAATCGGTTCATTGGTTTTCGAGAAATTTTGGGTACCGATTTGAAAAACGTGGTTTCGAGAAAAACGCGTTTGAAAATTTGGGAATGAATAAATCATGAAATTTGTCAACTTACATGGAATCATCGATATCAGGCCCATAGTGTAGGTCGTCTACGGTCGACGGAATGTTCATAGCTTCTAAATCCTCGACCTCGACCATCTAGGTGTATATCTCTCCTTAAGTAGATTTTCGGTTCGCGCTACGCTTACGAGAAACGAGCGCGCGTGCGGCTTCTAGCGGTTACTCCGAGAACTACGGGTTTCCTCACACCTATAATTTTGTTGGCGCTCGGCCATGATTTGGTTGAATTTTTTCTACCAAACGTGCAATAAACAAATTTTACTTTCCCATAATTTTTTAACCAATTCAGACATTTGCTTAATATTTTTCAATCAAAATAAAATATTAATATTTTAACGAGTAATGTACTTAAAAATCAATATCGGATATGGTGAAAACAATAAAATAACATATTTACTCAATAGAAATTTCATATAAATCAAACGAGCGAGATTCAATTTTTCTTGTGTACTCGAATCAACAATATTGATGTTATGAATTAGACGCTTTTTTCGTTCGTTGCAAAAATTGCATCCAAAACTATATCATTTGTTCGCGATAATTTCTTAGATAGTTTCAATAATATATTGTTGTCGGCTAACAATATATCTTTTGAATGAAAAAAAACTTTCAATTTTATCATGTTATTGAAGTCAATTGCGTATTGTTTGGACTAATAAATCCGATTATTTACACCAACAATTTTACAATTAAATCAACGAAATTTCATTCAATAACACCGATGATATTGGATCAATGATTTTTTTTTCTCAGTATACACATACGAATGTACCAATATATACATAAAGGGCTACTACTTATTGATCACGATCCCGTGAAAAGGTTCGACGACTTCTTTTCCCCTGTCAAATAACAAAACTGAACCAGTTTCGCGATATTTTTACATCGAGATTATTTTTATTATTTTTATTTAAAGTGATGGGAGGCAATTTTAAACATTAATTTTGAAACAATACCGTTGTATGGAATCAAACTTTTTTATTATTTGTAGTTTGAGGACACAGTAACAAAGAATTATTAACAATAAAATAAGAATAATTATTAAACTTGTAGAGTTTTTGATCCCTAATTCAAAAATGTTTGTGGATTATTCTTATTTTATTGTTGATGATTCTTTGTTACTGTGCCATCAAACTACAAATGATGAAAAAACGTTTCATTCAATACAACAGTTTTCATTTATTAATGTTTAAGGTTACCAACCCCACACTTAATAAGAATAATGAAAATAATAATATCTCAAAAATGGTTGACTTTTGCATAAAGCATTACTGGGTTATTTGATAGCGGAAATCATGTCCTACAACCCTTTCAGGGGATCTCAACCAATAACCAGTAGCCCTGTATATATGAATAATGTATAGTGTGTGTGTGTATATATATATATATATATATACATAGAATATATTATATGTATTTATAATATAAAATATACGAATTTACGAATATATAACTTTTGTCCCTTCGAACAAATAAATAACTATTATATATATGTCGTATTCCAGTGTTTTCGAACGGCCCAAAAGGCAGACGTTCTTCAATCTTTTTCAAAGCTGGTGATGTTTTTGTATCTCATATTTTGAGTACGTGGCATTTTTCTGAGATTTTTATCGGCTCGCTAACTCGGCTAACTCGGAGATAAGATTTTACACGTGATAAAATTTCAAATTATCGTATCGTCCAAAATTTCATTCTCTACAAATTTCTTCATGTTCGTTTAACCCTACAGTTAAAAATAAACGAGATAAATCAATAGCCGCTTTTTCAGGTTTAGTTCGAAACATATCGATGGTAGAGAAAAAACTGTAATAACCAAAGTTGTGAAGCACTCGATTTTCTACAAGTTTAGTCATTACCATTTTTACTTAAAAATTGTAAATCGCCGAGTTATTAAAAAAAAACAATTTCCCATCAAATTAAAGACAACGATATTAACTGAACGCATGCCCAGCCCAGAATGAAACTTATACATGTTGTTTTACACTAATAAAAGAAAATTCAGTGTGAATTTCAGCAGGATCAACCTAGTCATTGGGGTAAAGAGAATAAAAAAATTAAAGATCTTTCTTTTCTTTTTAGTGTTTTCGTGGCAAATTTTGAATGTTTTTTCTCCAAAATAGTTCGTAGAAAAACGCATCTTTTTTTGGAGGACATTTTTTTCGTACGACGGGAAGATCACTACGATACGATCATTTGAAATTTTATCACAAGTAAAATCTTATCTCCAAGTTAACCGAATTAGCGAGCCGATAAAAATCTGAAAAGAATGTCACGTTCTCAAAATATATGATACAAAAACATCACCAACTTTGAAGAAGATTGAAGAAGGTCAGGCTTTAAGGCCGTTCGAAAACACTTGGAATACCTCATATATATCGATTTATATCAAGACGATGACATATACAAACTCTGTTAAACTTTTTAATTATATTGAACCCGTTATTACACACATGGAAAATCACAATTAACCTTAGTTTGTGAACTGGAACGGTTTGTAATTTTATATATATATATATCTATATATAAGGTGATTCGTTCAGGGCAACTTTTTTTTTTACCCATCGTGCCCGAAAACCTTTAGTTGGTACCCAAAGACGGACTTTCGCGAAAGGGGGGTGTTGTCAAAAAATATTTAGAGGTCGCGAATCAAAATTGAAGGTTTCCCATTTGATTAACATTAAAAAAAATGTTTTTCTCATTATTAGTGTTTCCATTCCGCGAATTTTGATATCGCGATATTTTCCAAGTAGGTTCTCATGGAAAATATGATACTCCACAATAAAGTTCATTGAGCCATGGCCGTAAATTCAACCGTTTCAGCGGCATCATTATTTCAAGTGAATATTGTGCAAAATATCTATTCAAACGGCTGTAACGCCTAAGCTATTAGATATATCGAAAAAAAATCGGATGAGAACTTTGTAGAGAAAGTAATTTTCTACAAAAAAGTCTTATAAGCCGAGCCCGAAAATTCAACTCTTTCTCAGCTATAGGTGGATGAAGTAAAATAAATAGATATTTTTTTAAACAAAAAAAATCTATTTATTTCATTGTAATCTATTTAGTCCATTGTAATTAGAAAGTTTATTACAGCCTGTATGTGTGCTTGTCTAAATATATATACCCATTTATTTATTTCAAGGCGCAAAAGTTATATATTTACGTACTTGTATTTCTGATGTTGAAAATGAACCTAAGATTTTTAATGAAATGGGATACATGTACCGTTTTCGGGTACGACAAAGCGATTTAGGCGCGTCAGCATTTCTACTATCACTCATTAAGGGGATTAAATCAACCATATCGATCTCTACGAGCTAACGATCAATCGATAATGAGAGAAACGTCTCGCCGATTCGTCTTACATTATTGATGTCGAAGATTTTCTCTCAATATTACAATCTCTAGAAATAATGTGTGGCATCATAAAAAGCAACGTGATGTTCTCAGGCCCTTCGCCGAGGGTCGCACGGTCTTCCTGGCATATGTGTATCTACCTGATGAGCCATCGTGCAGTGTAGACACGGAGGACCGGAACAATCTTGACAAGAAGCTCCGCGAACGATGCAATTTTGCGAAATGTACTCCATTATACCGGAAACTATGAAAACCTCATAATCTCCTCGCGCGTTTTCGTTATATGTGCACACACACACAGTTAAGTCGAACCTACGAGCGCGTCGTTATCGCAAAGATTTACATAGAGCGTGTATAATGAGTGACTTTTGCGGAAATTACCTCGCACGCATTAATTATGCGCTGTGTGTAACACACGAACGGCGAGGGGGCGCGCGGAGTCTCGGTGATGATTTAATTTAACTTTAGTACATAGAAATGGCGTAACGAAAGAGCGAGGAGGGCGGAAAAAGGATGTATAAGGTAGATTGAATACTGGCCGGATACTTTGTCCCTTTCCCGGTCCTTAGAACACCCCCGCCCTTTGTAGCTATCGTTCTCTCTCCTTCTCCCTCCCTTTCCCTCGCCCACATCCGTTCTCGCTCACACACTCTCCCTTCCGCCCTCTCTCTTCCTCCCCCTCTTGCTCTCTCCCGACCTCTCCTTCTCTCGCTCTCCCTCTCTCTCCCTATTCCTCCCGCGCTCTTCCTCCCCCTCTCTCTCTTGCTCTCTCCGCCTCTCTCTCCCTTCCGCCCTTTCTCTCTCTCCCTCTCTCTCCCTATTCCTCCCTCGCTCTTCCTCCCCCTCTCCTCTCGCTCTCTCCCTCTCTCTCTCTCTTCCGCCCGTTCTTGCTCTGTCCCTCCCTTTTTCTACCTCCCTCTTTCGCACCCCTTGCTCTCTCCCGACCTCTCCTTCTCTCGCTCTCTCTCCCTCTCTCTCCCTATTCCTCCCTCGCTCTTCCTCCCCCTCTCTCTCCCTATTCCTCCCTCGCTCTTCCTCCCCCTCTCTCTCTTGCTCTCTCCGCCTCTCTCTCCCTTCCGCCCTTTCTTGCTCTGTCCCTCCCTTTTTCTACCTCCCTCTTTCGCCACCCCCCTCTCGCCCTTTCTCTCTCTCCCTCTCTCTTTCTCCCTCCCTCTCTTTCTCTTTCCCTCCCTCTCTCTTTCTCCCTCCCTCCCTCTCTCGCCCGCTTCCTATCCCTCCCTCTCTCGCTCTCTTCCTCTCACTCTTGCTCTCTCCCGCTCTTCCTTTTCTCCTTCCCTTTATCTTCCTCCTTCTCTCGCTCTCTCCCACCCCCTCTCTCTCTCTCCCTTTCTCTCCCTCCCTCTCTCTCTCCCACCCTTTCTCATCCTCCCTCTGTCGCCCCACTCTCTCTTTCTCCATCTCTCCCTCCTTCTCTCTTTCTCCCTCACTCCTCCTCTCCCTCCCTCTCTCGCCTTCGTTCTTCCTGCCTCGCTTACTCTCTCCCTACCTCTCCTTCGTCTCGCTCTCACTCCATATCCCTCTCTCTCTCTCTTTCGCTCTTACCCTCCCTTTCTCTTCCTTCCTCTCTCGCTCTCTCCCTCTCCCTCGCTCTCTCCCTTCCTCTGTGCCTCTCTGTTTCTCCCTCCCTCTCTCTTTCTCCCTCCCTCCCTCTCTTTCCCTCCCTCTCTCTCTGTCCCTCCCTCCCTCCCTTTCCCTCCCTCCCTCTTTCTTTCTCCATCCCTCCCTCACCCTCTCCCTTTCTCTCCCTCTCTCTGGCTTTCTCTCATTCTCTCTCACACACACTCTCCCTCCCTCCCTCGCTCTCCCTCTCTCGCTCTTTCTCTCTCTCTCTACCTCTCACCTTCCCTCTTTCTCACTCTGGCCCTCTTCATTTCTCTCCCTCTACTTGCCCCCTCCCTTTCTCTTTCTCTCTCCCACCCCTGCCTCTCTCACTCGCTTTCTCTCGCTCTCGCTCTTTCGCTCTAAAAGTCTAGGAATTTGTCTAACGAGTTTTGCGCCACCGGAAGTTTGAAAAGGTGCCGCGGGCCGACCGGACGGGAACGAGGGGTGGAAAAGGACAGAAAAAGGAAGGGGCTCGACCGGAGTGCGGCGAGAAAGCCTGGAGGTGGCGGAGGACAGCGATGAACATTATGGGACCAAACGGAATCGCCATCAGCTGTGCGCCTTGAATCGAGCGGGTGGCTGACTCGCGGAGTGAGAACGAAGGGCGAGGTTGAGATGAGGGTGGGTAATGTGGAGGACACGTAATCCATGGAAAATCGCGGCTGACGCTCGCTACGGAGACACTTTTGCACGGTGAGAAAAGACGCGGAGGGTCGTCGCTGTGCCAACCTGGGAGGACGAACGCAAATTGCCCCTTCTTCGGGTGCCTTCGCCGCGACGCTTTTTCCGCTAGGCTTCTATGAGTATTCAGGCTACTTAAGTAATGAGCGTGAAAGTTTGCGGGCCTGCGGTAAATATATATATATATATATACATATATACAGGGTGGCTCGAAAAGTCACGTCCGAAAGGAAAATCTAGATGCCTCGTATCCCATCCAAATCATCAGCACGTAGTTCTGCGATCTTTTTTACTTTTCGAGAAAAAACCATTTTCTTCGAGTTTCCCTGTAGCACAGGGTTTTACGTTTTTTTTCTCTCTTGTGTGTGTACTTCCGTCTTAGAAGTTATTAAAAGCAATTGAGAGGCATTCAGACTAGTGAAAGTATTTATTTTCACCATCCGAACCTCAGTGACTGATCTTCTCGAATCTGCAGTTGAGATCGCTACATATAATTCCTCCTCGAGTTGTCGGTTGAATTTTCGATATATTTAGGGAACCGTATGGCATAATGAGAATCCAATTGTGAGCACAGTGAATTTGGTTAGATCCCGAGAGTCATTACGTATGAAAATGCAGCGTTGGGAAATCTTGCATATCCACGTACATCATGAATGTTGTTTTTGCGTGATTGTTCAACGGAAATCTATTTTCTCGCGCGCATAGATAAATACACACACACACACACACTCATATATATATATATATATATATATATATATATATATATATATATATATATATATATATATATATATATACATAATGGTATTCCTAGCTGGCTCGTGGCCCACGCAAGTTTTCGTATGTACAAGGATAAGAGCTTGGCAAACGGAACATCAGCTACTTTTCGAAGCTGCCAGGACGTAGCGAAGTATTTTCATGCAGTCTCCCTCTCTCTCATTACTTTTTTCCATGCTCAACTTCCCCTACTCCTTTTCCCCGCATTGTTTTTCGATTTCGCCTCTCCAATTTGCGTGAGTGCAGGGATAACGCGTCCAAAAAAAGTGCACCGGACAGCCGGAATAGTGCGGCCGCAACGGCATGAGCAAGGCACACACACACACGCACACGAATTCGCACTCCTTAAGTCTTCCAATACGCTTTTATTCGCTATACACGTGGGACGTTCATGCGAGGCGATTTTCGTCGGATGAATTCGCCGGAAAAGTTTAAGTTGAGGAACACCTGCTGCTGCTGCTGCAAATTATACAAAGGGAAATGGGCACCGCGGTGGAAAGTCCTGCCGAATTTCTTCGCTCAATCGTGATAGTCGACGGGTTGGTATTTTACTCGGACGGTCTGCGTAAGCTTGAAATTTGAAAATACTTTTTTTATAATTGCGCGGAGCCGAGGTTCTTGACTTTGGTTTTCAAGGAAAAAAATTGTGATAGAATATTTTATGAAGGGGCTGTACCAGTGTGAATGCCGAAAATGTGGGTGATTTTCGGGAATTTTTTGGAAGAAAAGTACTCGATTAAATGTTTCGGAAAATTGAGAATATATTTGGCTATATTTGACCTATGTTACATAATTTTTTCATAGAAAAATATTGAGATCCAAGCGACTTATGCGCTGCCTTCGGAGGCGCAAAAAAAATTCCTCCACTGCTGACATGATTCCGGCCGATTGAGTAGCTGAAACCGGAAAAGGAAAAAATGTCATTAAACTGGAAGGTATTTCCTGTACAATGATGTAGGATTTTCGAAAAATATCAAAATCTAACAAAATGGCGTAGTTATGAAAAAAGTCTGTTTTCTTGCCTATAATGTGGTCGTTTTTTTCAATGCCAAATCGTCGATTTTCACCCAATCAAAAATATTCTACGTAATTGTAGAATAAATGTATTCAAGAGTACTCAGTTGAAATTTCAAGTCAATCGGATAATTGCTTTTTGAGTTACAATGTCAGCAAATTTGAAAAATCCTATTACGAGAAAATTTTCTCGAAATTAAACGCGATCAAAGATTTTCGTTCGATTTTTGCAAGATAAAATGATATTTACCATAGCAACTGTTAATCAGCTATACCTGGCCGATACAATAGACTGTCAAAAAAGGCAAAAGAAATCGATTTTTTTTTAAGTGTCACACTGGTAAAGCCCTTTGTGAATCATGTGAATTTATAAATTTGGGTATATGATATTCCATAAAATTATAATAGTGTGATCTATGAAAAAAAATAAATAAATATTGTATATAAATTATATATAATATTAATTGAGAAATAATATTATAATGGAATATAAGAAATGAATAAATGAATAAATATGTAAAGAATATATTTATCAATGATGAGTACTCGCACCCATCACTTTTTTTACACGAATTTTCGACGAAAAGACGAATATGTTTGGACGTTACTTTGCTTGAAATTGTTTTTCAAATATTGATACGTACTTTCATTTTAATATGCATAATGTATGGTAATGTAAATTGCTAGGAAGGGCACAGGAAAAAGACTATGTCAGATACTTTACACACACACACACACACACACACACACACACACACACACACACACACACACACACACACACACACACACACACACACACACACACACACATATTTACTTATATAGTGTGCGTGTGTGTGTGTGTATATATATATATATATATATATATATATATATATATACTGACTTTTCCACCGCAAATATATATTTATTGATTGTGTAAATTGTGTTTTTCTTGTCCAATATGAAAATGAATTTATCTATCAGAAAGCAATTTCATGAAATGGAAGGAGACTCCAAACTTTATTTGATTACAGGCTTCCAAACTGGGTTTAATTAGAGCAGTCGAAGAATTCATTTCATTAGAGAATTCCATAGTTTAATTGAATATATATTTTTATTATGTTTTCTCGAATGAGTTTTATTTGACTCCAATGAAGAGTAGGTACGATTTTCATCCTATACATACTCTTCCCAGTCTGGAATGGCATGCGATTCTTCTCTCTCTCTCTCTCTCTCTCTCTCTCTCTCTCTCTCTCTCTCTCTCTCTCTCCGTCTCTCTCTCTCTCTGCCTCGAAGGGATGATTTATTCGCGTATACATATCGGTATATCGCAATGCCGTATGTTCCATCAGTCCTTTTCTGTTCCCTGGGAAATATATTAGCTACGTGTTTGCATGGCTATACATATATATATATATATATATATATATATATATATATATATATATATATATTTCGTGTGTGCATAGCTACGTACTTTTATACACATATATATATATATATATAGGTATAAAAGTACGTAGCTATGCACACACGAAATATTTCCCGCGGAACATCGCTGACACGTTTCACAGTATTATTCTCCAGCAAAAAAGCTTAAAGCTGTAAGTTGGTTTCAGAAAATACAATTAATTATGATTTTTTAGTTTTCGAGAAAAAATTATTTATAAAATTTTTTCAAGTGAGTTCTGCTGTAGCGTAGGTTTTTATTTATTTTTCTCTTTTGTGTATTTAGTTTCCACTTAGAAGCTTTTGGAAGCAATTAGGAGTCATTTAGACTAGGGTAAGTATTTTTATCATGTGAATTTTAATAACTGATTCTCTCAAACCTTTTTTTTCAAACTGTTGCTTAAAATCCAAGCGGCTTACTCTAGTGTTCAATTGGTTATGAAATATCACCCCCGAAAGATCACCGACGCTTTTCACAGTATTTGGAAGAAAAAAACCTTTAAGCTGCATTAAGGTTTCATAAAATAAAAGAATTTGTTATTTTTTGAGTCTTCAAGACAAAAGCCTTTTTTGAGTATTTCTATAGCATAGGATATCATTTTTTTAATCTTTTGAGTATGTACTTTCCTCTTTCAAGGAACATGACTTAAGTGTCCGCCTTCGATTACGTTGAAACTCATATATGTGATCAATCATTGAAAACTATTAGACACGTATTTTTTTTTCGACGGGAAAACAGATATAAGGTGGAAAACCAACCCTCAAAAAAGACGTTCCACCCCTCAATTTAATTTCTTTCAATACTTCTATAGTGGATTTTTCATCGCTTTACAATAGAAGAATTTTGGTTTTAGTTTCATTGAGATCAGTGGACTGCTTGTGGGTGACACTGTAGAGCCACCCCCCCTTGACACTTCTCTCTTTGAGGGGTGGTTCCCCCTTAAGAGCGTTTTTCCGCCGATAAAAAAAATACGTCGTTGATAGTTTTCAATGCTTTACCACATGTATGAGTTCCAACAAAATCAACAAATCTTAAGTGATGTTCCTTTCAGAAGTTTTTAAAAGCAATTTGCAGTCATTCAGACTAGAAAAAAAACCTTTTTCTGATCCTCTCAAGCTTTTTTTTTTTTGAACTTCTGATTAAAGTCGAAGGATTTCACTTTAGTGTTCAGTTGGTAATATATTTATTGCCCAACGGTGCACATCGTAACGATAACACAAGCTTAATCCTACGACTGCACAATTGCGCCACGAACCTCTCACTGCATGTGGGGTCAATCGGACCCCAGACGTTTTTCAGAGCGTTGTCTTCGATGAATATGCATTTTTTTGTGGACGTGTTTTGGTAGTCAGTAATCCTTATTTTATAATCCAATTTTTATTTTTTAAGAAAAACAGAAATTGAGGGGCCCAAACATTCGTTCAAAGTGGGAGATGCGTTGAAAAAATACGTTCTTGCACGAAAAAGATTATGGGGTCGAAACGACGCAGTGTGCAGCCGAAGGGTTAAAAAAATCGTGAGGAAATAAATACGCAAAAGAGAAAAAAAATGTTTTTTTCCTGAAAAGTAAAAAAAATCGTTGAACACATGAGGAGCTAGCGAACGAAACCGGATTCGTCCACACTACGTCAAATTAAGAATTAGTTTTTTTGTGCCTAAAACTGCATTTTCGCTTGAAAAGGCAATTTTAAACAAATTTCTACATGTTTAGTGCCGGATTTGATTCGAAATATTTTGCTAGCTAATAAATGTGTTCTCAAGGGGCTATACCAGTAGGACACTTCAAAAAATCGATTTCTTTGCTTTTTTCGACAATTGAT